>CAIGRP010078717.1:0-12919 GCA_903798385.1 Fraxinus cuspidata
TTCAAACAACTAGTTGGAAGGATTCAAACCCGGTACCTAAAACATAAGAATGCAATCTCTAATCAACTGAGCTACAAAGTATGTTTGAAAGAAATGAATTCTAGTAATATAAGCTTAAAAAGTTATTTATTATTAAAAAAAAAAAGGTTGCTCCGCGGATCTAGCACGGGCGGCCTCAGGGGCTGGCCAGGTGCTGGATCCGCCTCTAATTAAACACACGAGTTTTGCTATGTACGCGTAGCAAAATCCTAAACACAAAGTCAACCATTTATCAAAGTAAATCGTAGTCTTATACCTTGGTGAAAGTAGTAGATTCAAATCCCAAAAGGTGAAAAACAGTCCGGTATTAGGCAGGGAAGAAAGTATCGAATTAATTTACGGAGGAAGTGTTATAAGGCAAAAATCTTGACATCTAATTAGGTACAATTTATACTAATTAACTATTGGGATCCCTCATTTATTCCTATTAACTTATTTAAGCCTTAAATTGGTTCCATTAGCTTATAACTTCTCATTATTTGGTTCAATTATTATATTTCGGTTAATTTACCCATAAATGTACTTATTAATAAATAAATTTTCAACTCGACGTCTAGGCTCAATCCAAAAGCAAGATAAGTTAAAAATACCTAGTAAACATTGATACGTCGTATTATTAATCTAAGCTTTCTATAACTATAAATTTGTTAAACTTAAATTAAAAGAAAACGTCGATCGGTTAGGGTGTCCAAAGAACATTCCTCCATAGAATATATAGTTAGTAATGATGAAAATAATTATATTAAAGAAAAGTAGAGGAACATAAATAAAATTAATCTAGATAAATATGATAATCACCAAAAACAAGTATGTGGCATTACAAGATCACTTCTCTAACAATGGGCAACGCTGCGATAGCGATGAGCACCATTACTTGTCACGCTGCTCCTCCTCCAATTTGTGTAGCTGCTTTGTTGCTTAGTTGTAGTTTTGGAGTGATTTTTGTTGGTGGTTGTTTACAATTTGCAAATGATGGTGGTGGTAGTACGGTGGTGAAGTTGAGTTAGGTGGGATAAAAACGTTTTATGACCAATGATTTGGATGATTTTAACTAATAAAATGGGTAATTATGACTAATAAATAACATGTGATCGATAAAATGAGTAATTTGTTACCAATAAATAACATGTAACCTAAAAATAGTGTGATTGCGACGAAATTTGTAATTACGGCTCACAATATGTGTTTTTGTGACTCGACCTTATGTGATTTTTTATTATGATCATAATTGTGTGTTATTGTGAAATCTGACATGTTGTCATGACATTGACTTCTTATCAGGCGGTGAAAAATACGACACGTGAATTTTTGAAACTTTTTTACAAGTTTCTTATTTTTGAAAGTTTATCTTGAAACCTTTGTAATTATGCATTTTTTTTTCTTTTTAAAAAGTCTAAATATAAAATATTTCGTTTTTAATGTAGAATATAAATTTAAGTGGTCAAGTTTGAATTGGGTCCAAGCCCAAATCGGACCAATCCAAAATTGATCTGTTTTGCCTGGTTCATTTTACACCCAATTTCGGGTCAATTTTGATTCAAAAATATTCAAACCCAAACCAACCGTCGGTTCGATCGACCCACGACTACCCCTACTTGTGTTGCTTGATAAAAATTGTTCAATAGAAATTTGAAACTTAAACTTAGAATGACCAATTGCACTTGTCCACAACATCAATCCAATTGTTGAGAATATATTTGACTTAATATTTGTCTGTCGAAGATGTTTTTAAAATTAATTTTTTTAAAAATAATTTCCAATCACATATTCTATTTGATTCACAATTTTTTCACACTTTCTAATCACAATTCTCAAAAAAATATTATTATTATTTTTTTGGAAAAATTCTATGCCAAACAAGTTGTTGATTTCTAAAACTATTGCTCAAAGTTCCACATTTAGGTAAGATTTTTAAAGTTTAGTTTTTATTTCAAAATATTTTATTTGTATTTATTGTTACCTCATTTATGTCATGGCTGCCAGTGCCACCATTTCCACCACTGCAACATTATCATGCTTCAATTTCTTTATCACCGGTGAATATTCCTCCTCTCCTTCGTTTCTTCCCTTTCTTCTGCAGTAATAACATGGTTGTTATTATAGTAGGAAACCTCAATGCTTTTAAGAAAACTTTTTAAATCTAAAAATCTCTCTAGCATGTATCTTTGTAAAGTGAATAATGTTATCAGACGTGTGACATATGGTTTTCTAATTTATAAAAAGGAAGATATAAAGCAATGGGATGAGAATAGTGTTACCATATTTGGTGAGTGCCTAACTTAGTGGAGGAGAATGTGCACGAAAACATAGTAACAGTAAGGAAGAATGTGAAATGAAGAAGGAGAATGTGAATGAAATTTTTAACCACGAGGATGGAATTTCTCTCACCAACTCAAGGCAAATATGACATGAGATTTCCCTCTTCGCTAGACTATGAAGAAGAAAAATGCATATGAAATCGGAGTGTCTTTGATTGACATTGCTTAAAAAAATATATATTTTCCTTATTTTGAGGGAAAAAGACTTGCTCCCTCCAAAGAAAGTGTTCCTTAAAAACAAGGAAAATTATGCATATTTTCAAAAGTTGAAAAAAATTTCAATAAAAATAAAATAATAAAACACTCCAACGTATGAATTTGGATGAAAAACTAAACATTTTCCATTAAAAATAAATACAATCAAACATATCCTTTGTGAAATTCGAATTTTGAACAATAAGTTCAAGATAATAAAATCAAAACGATAGGGATCCATGAAAATGAAAAATCAAATATAAATAATTTTTTTATAATAAATTCTTTATTTGTTAAAAAAAAAAAGGAATTACCTGATTTTTTAAGCGAAACGAAAAATCATGGTTCTTATAATTTTCTCAAGATTGTGTTCATCCTGATTGGTGTAACACTTGTAATTAAGTTCATTAGTGTGTCAGTCTATTGTATAGGGCGACCGACTCTTTATCAATGCATTTATTGTATGAATAGACAATGATATGAGGCTTTAGTAAAGGAGATGATGCCACGTGGTTCAGATCCACAGTCACCACATCGGCCAAGGCAGTGTAAATAAATCTTCTTTGTAATTAAGGGGAATATTATACACTTGAATTCTGAAAAGAACAAGACGCGAATATTTTATTTATCCTTCCATATATTTTCGTTGAATGTTACATATATTGATTGGATTTCATTTTGACAATCGTTGTTAGTGCGATTATTCTTGTTCCACCTGTTGGAGCTCGAACATATTTTTTGTCTTGCGCCGTAAAGTACCTCCCGCGTTCAATTCTGTCTTGTTACCGTCGTTGTTCCGGTAAAAAAACGCCTCGGAATCGTGCTTGACGTGACGTGAGTAGGCACAACATCTATTGATTCATTTTTTAGGATGAACACATCCCATTATGGCCAATCATGTAATATAACATGCTTTAATTTCTTATGAATGAGTAAAATATCTAAGCCACTCACAAAATATGATAACACTATTTTCATACATTTGTAATAAATATTCCCTCCATAAAATTGAAAATCATTTAGAAATAGACTTTAGATTTATTATTGTTTTTTTAACTATTCAGGTTCATACTATATGACAACAGCTTTAATTACACAGTGCATCAGAAATACGAGAAAATGATGCAATAAGAATGGAAGGAGTATTTACTGGCGAAAAGAAATTGAAGCAAAGATAATATTGCAGTGGTGGGAATGGTGGCCCAAGGAGAATGAGCCATGGAGGAAATGATTGCACGTGCTGCCATGACCCATAGACTAGAACATTTCAAAAGCAAAAATATAATCCACAAGAACTCGTAGTCCGTATTAGAACCTCATTCTATAAAAACGTATTTTACCTCAAAATCATTTTTAATCGTGCATTTTTCAAATAAAATATTTTTATACGTAAACTCAAACTTTTTCCTACATTTTAACAACACGTTCCCCAAAAAAACCCCATTACGGAATCAATTCTCCTAAATAATGGGTCTCAAACATTATTGTCATGACAAATTTGTCCAATTACAATAATTTGGGCTGCCAATGGAAAAGGACAAAAGCTCCATCCATACATAGAACACAATGTCTCTCTTTATTTTTATTTAATTCTTTTGCTTTGAAATAATAAAATTGAAAATTTGGGTGTTTTTAACTTTCCTCTTAAAAATCATGGACAATAAGGACCTCAAAACATATTTCACCAAGAAATATTGGTTAAGAAATAAATATAAGAGATGAAATTTGTTAATTATCATACGATGTTCAGTCTAACATATGTATGATATATAATAAAGTCCCTTGAGGTATATATATTTGATCCCATTTCGGACTTGCTAATAGGCTAGTTTCGTTATAACTAAGAAGTTTCTCGATGTATCAATTCCTAACCTCGACTCTCAACTCTGCATTCTTACTTGATTGTTGTTCTTGAAACTTTATCATGAACTCGATCAATGACTGTAATGATATTCATAGATTCTTTTTGATGAATGTGATGCATTATACTTGTATTTCACATGTTATGTTCCTAGCACACATGGAGACATATAACACATGGTCTACCATTGTAGATAAAAAGTGAACTCGACCATAATGCTCAAATGAAATGACTACACAATGGATAAGTGTATAATTTCTTTCTTTATGTCACATCTCATTAGAACAAAATGTTGGGAAAATAGTTTTTATAAAGTGACAGATGATTAATGTAATCCAAATTTGAGTAGCTAACTACAATTTACAGAGAAACATGCATGTGTTTATTCCCAAGTAGATAAATGCTAGATATTTATACGCTCAAAGAAACCATAGTAAAAAAACAAAATGTACAAATAAATAGATCGATGATAGGATTGTGACAAAAAATAATTGGAAATATAAACGCGAGAATGAACAATAACTAGGAACTTTCATTAGTTGATGTGTCAAACAGGCTTAGATTTTTCGGCCTCCTTCTTTCTTCCCAAACAAGTATTTTAGTAGCGTGTCAATAACATACATAAATTAATTTATAAATTGTGTTAAAGTATTTTAACCTCACATTTATAATTACTATCCATTATTTTCTACACATTTCGTAAAATTCACCATTGTTCATCTTATTATTCATCTTAATAAATCATTTATAAATTTGCCAAATAGAAGTCAATTATTTCTTCATCTCCCAATTTTTCCCTTCGTTATTTAATTCTCATAACTTGATAGGACCCACCATCAACCCTCAACAAACATGCTTGGGAGAACAAATAGTTTAGGAATTGGAGTAAGGTAGGATAATTTTATCAAATTTGAAAAGGTTATTTCTTTCGAATCCTATGAGAATGACTTAAAAGTTACTTATTTAAAAAGTAATTAAATTGAGGAAAAGGGTTTAATAGTTTTATCAAATTCGAAGACGTTGAAAAAATTCTTAAAATACATGAGCACGCGTAGTTGTACTTGAGAGTTACTTAACTAAAAAGTGAGCTTTGAATTATATCTTAGAAAAAAATAGCCAGAAAAAGTAGTTACAAAAATTAAATGGCCGCACCTCCCTTTGGAAAGAATTTATAGACAGTTTAATTCTTGATATGTAGAAATGAGTGAAGATTATGTGAATAGTACTATAAATCTATCGATTATGGTTATTAGATTATCTGAAATAACATACGGAAGTGGAGATAATACATGTATTATTTTTGAAAATCAATTCCATATTTAAGCTTTGGAACGGTACTATCTAAATAGCAAGTATTTTCCCTTTTACAAGGATTAAAAATTGAAAATTCCCTAAAAGAAAGAAGATATTTAGGCTAAAGTTTCTATAGAATGAGAATAGGTAGAGTTGCACTGTTAACATTTAAGAGAAACAAACTACTATCCCTAGACGGTGCACTATTGATCAAGGATGGCACAAAGATAACAAGTTCCTTAACCAAAAAAAGATATCATTTTCCTCGAAACGAAATAACACGTCGAAAATTTTAAATTTCTTAAATACGACATACTTTTATCCGTCTGTTATTCTAGATAATCGAAATTTACAGTACAAATCTTACACCACCAACACCAAGTCTTCTAGTTTTCTTCCACTTTATAGCTCCCAATAGAGAGAAATTTGTAACGGTAAAAATACTTATATAGGTCTAATTCTGACGTCGTTGATGATTGAAATTACTTGTTTAGGTCATATCTTTTTGTAATGGATCAATCATAAACGGTTAGATAGTGTATTTTAAGAATAAATGCTATTCATTCCAACTAGTGTTGGGTATTAATTTAGGTGGTAATTAAATAACACTAAATGATAGAATAGTTTATGTTCAAGATTACATGATTCGTTTAATTGAATTTGTTAAGTATGGTTGGTCGCTTAGACGGACGCTGATAGCATTAATCTTCTTTTAATTTCTAATTTAAATTATTAACGGTCTATTTGACATTTTATTTATTCATTGTTTTTTTTTTATTCCGCATCTTGTAGAAGACCTTATTTAGGAAGCTAACTTAGTCCAACTATCTCGGGAAGCTCTTCTATCTAAAATAATTACTTTTAGAAAATAATAAGTGGTAATATTGTGGCTATATTTCATCAATTTGACTTCTTTATTCATCCAATTGACATATAGCACCCTCAAATCTTTATTATGGAGTCTATCACAACTTTTGAGTATTTGTACTTTAGTTCCCGAACTTTGGATCTTTTATAATTTAGCATCTTTCACCATTTTTCTCCAATTTCGCCATTTTCCCTTGTTTCTTTCAATTATCCATCCAATCATCGAGGTTACCGATTAAACACAATTTCAATGAAATTAGGTAATATTTCATCAAAAATTAATAAAATGTCATTATCTAAGGCATCGAATAAGTGTAGAAACTACATTTATCAATGTTTGTTTATTCAAATTATGACTAATGTTTTGTTAGTTGGTTTAGACTTTTATGAATAAATTTTATTATACAATATTTCATTTGATGATTGATTATTTGAAGTTGAATTTGTTGAATGTTTGATTTTTTTTTTTTTAGGTATATGTTACTAATTCATGGATATAGTGATAAATTTTAATCTACATTTATCATCTGAAAATTTAAGTAATGGAATTAGAATCAAACCAAAACAAATCAGAATAAAATGGTTCGATTTCGATTTGATTCCATATTTAAAACAAAACCATTCATTCTATTATAAAAAAAGATCATTGATTAATGATTCGATTATCTTAAAATTGAATTAAAATGAAATCACGTTCACCCTTACCTAATTATAAAAGCTTATGACCTCCCTAAAAGTCCTTTGGATGGTAGTGTCGTTATTGAAAAAACAATAAAACCTATCTGCCAGCTTGGTGCGTCACCCTCGGCATTGTTTAACCCTAGTATTCTTTTGGGCAGAAGTTTTTACAAAAGATTTGATGTATAAAGGTATAGATAGAGATGACGAGATAGAGGAACTGAAAAGAGTGTGGTCAAAAGAAAACCCCACCAGACATGTCTTTTCCCAGTAACAGTGTCATTTTTATCTCTCTCTCTCTTCTATGTTTGTCTTACAAATACATCACCGCCTTCCCTAAAATCCCCTGAGAAAAAGTATAATTTTTAACAATCTCCTCTTTTTTTCCAGATTTTGTAGAGATCTTCCCATCGCTTTCTCTGACTCTCATGAAGACAGTGACCCATCGTATCACCCATCTTCTCCCCTAAAACCAGCTTCTCTTCCGTAATTTCTGCTTGCCTTTTAATTTTTATAGCTAAATCCATAAATATTCTTCTGGGGTTTTTATCCTTTTTCATTCATTCTTCTCTCCATTATAATCTCTCACTCTCTCTCTCTTTTCATAGAAGATCTTTTTGTTGAAAGAAGCCATCTACTGAACTGTTAAAGAACGCCAGTAAGTTAAGTATTTTTCTACTTCTGGTAATGACTAGGTATGTTTAAAGCTCTATAATGTCACGGTAACTATCTTGTTAATTTTAAAGAATGTGTTATGTTTAGATTTCTGCTTAGAAAAAGATGAAAGACCTATCACAGTCTTTACAAGATCCTGTGAAATATGTCAATTGATTTTGTGTGTTTTGTCTGATTCTAGAAAAGAAGATGCTTTGTTGGATCTGATCGTTTTACCTTCTTATTTTTTCATTTAGAATCTACCTCAACGGGATTTGTTCCTATTGTTGTAGCCTTTTCAGAAATTAGGGTTAGGGTTCATGCAAGCATTTTCCTGCCTTGGAAATCTCAAAATCTTTACTGCTTCACGGTAA
The DNA here is from genome assembly GCA_903798385.1 of Fraxinus cuspidata. NCBI lineage: Eukaryota > Viridiplantae > Streptophyta > Magnoliopsida > Lamiales > Oleaceae > Fraxinus > Fraxinus cuspidata. The sequence continues at coordinate 8,280 of CAIGRP010078717.1, forward strand.
GATCAAGTTTTAGAATTTACATAGTGTTCATTATGGTTTAGGGTTTACATAAATTAAATGAATATTTACATGTCTGTTAGTTTTAATAATTTTTTGGCCCTCACCCTGTGTTTTAAATCTATAGTTCCTGTCTAAAATTTGGCAAATGTTATTCATAACCTAAAATACTAGTCCGTGAATAAAGTTAGGCGCTTTACAACAAATCCTTCCTTAGAGGGAATAAAACCTTGATATACCTCGGCCGTCCAAGACATAAAGACTCCCTTTGAGGATTAAAAGACCTTGGCCGTCGATGAAATTTCTACAAATTCTAGAATGTGATTTTTCAGGGTAATGTTAGATTTCCAGTGGTGAAGGCATATAATTTTTTATAATAATAGTCAATTTAAAAAGTGGGTATATACTCTAGACGATGGTATTGAAATCAGTAAAGTGTACCGATTTAGTGAATCAATAATGCAAGAAATTTAAACAAAATACCAAGAGGGTTTATCACTAGCTATTTGTTTAGCAATTGTTAATTTTTACAAATAAGATGTAAACATTAGAGTTACGACTTTTTTTTTTCTGGTATGCGTTAAGTTTGAAGATACTCCTAAAGTGTAAATTCTGATAATCATTCAATATAAGCAAAAATTTTGAAATTGAATGTACAACTCTTAAAAGTAATATTTCTGTGTGAACTCGTGAGAACCCAGCGAGGCAGTGAATTTTTTGAATGTGTTAATTGTTCTTGGGAGCTTCCTTCAGTCCACTCATGGAAGGGAGAAGGGTTTGAATTAGCTGCCGACTCATTCATTCAAACACAGTAGAAGATTAAGGCTCTGAACTATTGTGAATGTGTGAATGATTCGGGAGACAAATTTCATCCTATTCTTTTCTGTGATTGGACTGAAGGGAGCTCCCGTTTACTATTTTCTTCATTCTATTTCGTAAATTAATTCACCAGTCATTCATTGTTCCATTTACACCTCTTTCACTGACCATGAACGTTTTATGTTCTTACATCAGGGTATTGTTCAGTGGTCATCTTAAATTTTTTTTTTGGTGTAATCATATGTACCTTACATAATTTTCAAGGTTCTCTTAAATGTTATCATTAAATAGGATTTACTCGTTATTATGTATTCGTTTTTGTTTTTAATTAAATTATTACGAATTCAACTGTTTAGTTATGTTATTGATAGTCCCCCCCCCCCACCGACCCCCAATTAATTCCTCCTGACCTATCTTCTATTGTTCTTTTCTGAACTAGTGTAGGGGTTCAGTGTGGACTGATGAACATGTGACTGGGCATTAACACCTTATCCTTCTACATACGGGAACATAGAATCACCGTATATTTGGAAACGATCTATATTCAAGACGAAATTTACCTTTCTACTGTATAAAGAAAATGTTTGAATTTGCCCCATGGTTTTTGCCTTGCCTTAGCAGTTTTTCATGTGAATCCATTTCAAAGTCTAATACTACTGTTAAATGATAGTATTTCTTTTCAATCTATCTTTCCATCTCAATTTTTCGTCGATCAGTTCTTAAATCCTTGGAGTGACATTTTTATCCGTAACTTGGTCAAAATATTCACTTGAAACAGAAATTTACCGAAGAAATATATAATGGGGAAAATAATAGGAAGTGTATCTCTACATGTAATTATGTAAGAATAACTCATCACAAAAGCAGTGAAACTTCGATTATTGTTCTATTTTGTATTTAAAGAAGTCCATAGGCATACCTGGGTTTCTATAGTTCTGTCAAGAAACCATTTCCCTCCACCTCTTGCTTCAAACAACTCTTCAGTGGCTTTCACTCTGTCAGTAATTGATTTGTTTCTCAGCGTCCTCAGATTCATGGATTTGTGTCTTTACCATGTTCTCTTATGCAGGGTGTTTTTTTTTTTTTTTTATTTTTTTTTTTTTCTAAAAATTTTTCTTTTTTCTAGAAAACATACATGTTTTGTATGTGTCGTCGGTAAGCAACCCCCGTGTTTAGTTGTCATTGAGTTTGAAATGCCGGACGAATTGTTGATCGGGCATGCATAATTTGCTTTCCTCTTCGTCTTTCGACACATTTGGCATGGAGCTAGAATCTTATTCACAAAATTTTGAGTTGACAAAGCATGCTAGGCATTGGAAAAGGAGACCGACCTTAGATGGAATAATTGACATTTTACGACGCTCTAATTCAGTTCAATTTTTGGCTCTATCTACAGGGATAGCAAACCCATCTTAAAACTGATTGTGCTGTACGAATTATGTTGTACTAACCTAATAATATTTTTTGGTTTCTATTAATGCCTAAGGGGATGAATAGCATTATTCTATTTCATAAGCTCCATTTTCTATTGGATTGGCTGCATGTGGCGCGTTGGAACTTGAAGCTAATTTATATTCTATTCCCGTTTGTTGACATTCGTGAACTTTAGTCATCGAATATAACAAACTCCACACATTCCCATGTGTGGGACTGTGTATATGTATATACGAGGACGTATATATAGGTTACACAGTAATTGTTTTACCCTAAATATTAGGGGCATGAGCCTACTGCATTTTCCAACTAATCAACTGGGTTTAGTTTACCTCGTTTTTTGTTGCCTACTGCATTTTCCAACTAATCAACTGGGTTTAGTTTACCTCGTTTTTTGTTTGAAAGTACAGATTAAACCCTAAATCCCACTTATTTTCTTGAGCCAAAGCCATTTTTATAGTCCTTGAACGTAGTTTAAATCTGCATTTTAAATTCCACCTCTTTTCTTGAGTCTATACAATTATTATAGTCCTTATTGTGTACTTGTGCGTATGAGTTCAGTATGTAGTTGCGTGGATCAAGAATCCAAGTATAAGGTTCTTGTTTTCTTGTAATTTGAAGTGATGGGCAATTTGTAGTTTTCCAATCTCTTCAGATTTTGTCTAAGCAAAAATCTATGTTGAATCGTCTTATCGCGGCTAGAATACGACTAGAAATTATAATCACAAGATTTTTACGTCTTTCCTTTATACTTTTGTTTAGTTTTTAGTTTACCGAATAAGTTGAACATTTATGAAGTTCGTTTTACAATTTTCTGTGTCGTCGGCATGAGGGTTGGGTTGTCTCGCCTGGTTTTCAGGTAGCATTTAGCGCACAAAATTGGATAGCTGTTAATTTGTGGGGAAGTGGGTGGGACAACGTACTGAATTTCCTAGCAAGGAGAGCCGTATACACTCTCTCTCCACTCTAGAAATTCACTTACTGTGAACAAACTGCTGCCTGGTGTGGGCTGCGCATTGAATACGGCACCACAGGTTAAGTCTCCATTTTTCTAAACAAAAGTGATTACCGGGGTAGGAAAAGAAGAGAAGAAGAGCTACCGAAGCTAACACTGGACAATTTGAAGTTGAATGAATTCCTCGGTACCACATCCCAATCTCAGGGTTTGATGTGTTGTGGCCTATACTCAAATCACGTAGCTTTCAAACACTATAAATTCCAGAACTCGAACAAGACAGCTGCTATTGGAGAAAAAACTAATCTTAGAGGGCACGTTTTATTGACATGAAAATATGTTGAGCGATTTGTTCACCCGAAGGCAAGAAGAATTGATGGGCGCAAGCATGGGGCATTTTTCCATTCTCTCTTCCGTGCCTTAATGTTGGCTGGGGGCCATTTTCAATCCATGCAGCAATTTGGTGTTTTAGATCAAATTGGTGTAAAAATCACCCTTCAGCCCAACTTTAAATTATTACACCAAAATTGGTGTAACACTGTTCATTTGTTGCAATTTTTACAGATTTTATATTATCTTTTGCCCTTCATTTTTATACTGTAATAAATTTTATTTTCTATTATATGATTTTATTATTTAAGTTTTAACTTCGTATGTATTTATTTTAATTTGATTATTATTTTTATTAATATTTAAAATAAATTGTAATCAAGTAATAAATAATAACTATTGAATACATTAAAGTAAAATTACTCACCAAAATTCAAATGTTACAAATTTGATGAACTTTTAATTGCAATGTTTTCTCAATTATTAATAAATGTTATGTTATATGAAACCTTTTTAGTTTGGCAATGTTGAAAATTAAAAAATATGAAAATAATGGAACACTATTTCATTTAGTGTAACAAGTTGGATATGACTAAATAAGATGGTGTGAAAGTTGTACAATTTTGGAGCCATATGTTGGTGATGGTCTTGTTATTTTCTAGCCTAAATTGTGTTGCCTTAGCTAGATAATTGAGATCGTATTTATTCACACCACATTTTTTTAAAATGCACTACATTTTAATTAGATTAAAGGTCATTAACATTTATTCATCATCGCAATTAATTTCTGAACCTTTTTATAAATCACATTCTTATTTTTTTAACATTTCATTCATCAGAAAATCTTGTCATTAATAGCCATGGCAAAAAAGCTCGTCGGCTCGGGTGGTTCAGGCTTTGCTCGAAAAAAGCTCGAGCCAGGCCCGGCTCGGGCTCGGTGGGGCCGAGCCTAGGCCCGGGCAAAGGCCCGAGCTCGGGCGGCCCGTATTATGTACATATATTATATATTTAAAAAAAAATTTTAAAAAAAATCATATAACTTGTGCTGGCAGTAGCAAAAGCAAGCTGCCTGCAGACATCAAATCTGTTGAAAATTCGAAAAAAA
>CAIGRP010078718.1:0-36661 GCA_903798385.1 Fraxinus cuspidata
ACTATAAACTAGTGAAGAATTTGATTTATTGGAAATTTTCAAACACTTATCCCACATAGGAAAATTAGGAAACTTTGGTGTGGTTTATATAGTGTAAAGTTGGGAATTATGTTTGGGCCCCAAGGGGTACCAATAGTATTTGAAAGGGGGGGAGACCTATATCCTATTGGATTCGGTCCAAACCCCACACGCACGCGCAGCTGCCGCCGTCCGGCAGGCACGAGCTGGTCCGTGTGCGGGTGCGTGTACGTCATTGTACTATATTACCTTTTTGGACAAAATTATTTAATTTTGTACCAAATTATAATTAATCAAATTCTTGGGTACTTAATGATTTTATTAATTTTTATGGCCTTCTTTTTTAATTTTTCTAACCGAACCTTTCTGTTTGTTCGGGTTTTGGAGGCTGTCTTAACAGTGGCGCGACTGTTCTGAAATGGCTTGAAGGTTGTTCGAATGGCCACAAACAACTCTATGAATAGCCTGCCTCGGTGCCAGAAATAATTACACCATTTTTCATTGCAATCATTCTGTGGTTTGAATCTCACTCCCCTCTCTTATTGTGATATTGTTCTTTTGAGTGAAAAACACTTCATTGAGTNTGTTACGCTGTCCAAATTACTTTAATGTAATTCTGTCGTAATCATTGAAGGAGACATTTATTCCAGAATAACACTTACATTCAAATCCGTCAATTCAAAGTTTCAAGAACACACACAGATGGGAGAATCGTTGCTCTTTATAAGCAAATATGTCGCTGCGTTCGGAAAATTGAATTGTTATGCTAATAAATTCTTGAATTCATATTTTTTTTGTTATGCCCTATTGAAAATTTGTACAAATGTAATCTTTCTTCAAATGTCTAAAAATTAAATCATTCATCATATATTTGAAGGCCAATTATCAGAAAGATATTGGAACTAAAGAAGACTTGAAGACCAGAAGCAATCTTAAGGAGAAATCCAATCATAATTTTAGATGTTCTATGGAAAATTTTCAGAAATACCATTCAAAGAATGTGAAAAACCAGATCTGGGTTACTAATATTTGAAAATTAGTCCTGAGGTCATTTCCCGAGGGATTAATATAACTCAGGTTCTTCACCTAGTTTTTCCATTAATTAGATCATCGACGAGTCCTTCTCGTACCCTTCTTATGTCAACCCTATTTAATCGTCCCATGGACAGTCAGGGTTCAAGAGTTCAATTCCTACTGGGGCTCCACCGGTCAAGCGCTAGATTTTGTTGCGCATTTTGTGCACAAATCCTTAGCTAGTATTGTTGGAATTTTTTTTTTGTTGACGTGGGAATCCGCAGCCGTTACTCACGAGTGCGCACCGGATAAACCTCGCTCCATGTTCAGTAGCCTGCAAACCACACAGGAGAGATAAACCGCACTAAGTAAGCCCGGTGCGACGGGCTCGACCGAGGAAGTGTTGGTAAGGGATTCGAACTCGTGACCTTCCGTCTCCGCATTCACCTGTTCCACCAACTCGGTAACCTCCGAAGGGGTGTATCGTTGGAAAATATTACTTCCACTTAAAGGGTTTGGAGAAGAAACCAAAGAATGTAATCAAGAACTTCAAAGAACAATAAAAAAGACTCAAATACGAAAATGATATCGTTGTCCTCAAACGATATTGCCCCATCTTGGATTGAATTTTGGTGCTTAATGGGTTTTTTTTGGTAAATGGTTTCTAGGATTTATCAAACCTTGTAATAGAAAAATACTAAAGCACTTAGTGTTCTCTACCAAAACTTTAAGAACACAAGGAGAAATTTTGAATATGATAGAAGAGTATTTTTCAAATTAATAAGTCACATATTATTAATTGGTCACAAATTACAAATTTTATGTGTCACAAATTTTTCTTACGGTCACAATTTGTTCATCCTTCACAAATAAAAAATTGGAACGTCACAATTTATTTATAAGTCACAAATATTATAAGTCACAATTTATTAGACAGCCACAAATTTTCAAATTAACGGTCACAAATTAACAATTTTTTAAGTCACACATTATTTTTTTGTCACAATTTATCTTTTTCATTGCTCACATATTGTTTATTGGTCAAACACCAACCAATGTTTTAGTCACAATCAGTCACGTATTGTTTATTGGTCATACACCAACTGATTTATTGGTCACAATCAAGAAAACAATTTGGGATCACGACCTCCGCCTCCAGTAGCACAACCACCAACACCGCATGTTCCACTGCCACATCAACCATCTCCTCAAATCCATTACCGTCAATGCTGCGACCACCACAACCACCATGTACACTCTTGCCACCTTGACCACCATCTCCACCACACCGTACCACCACCACCAACCAAAAAATCCCTAAACCTACCATCATCGTTATCGTCGTCGCCGCCACGACAACCACCAAAATCGTTACCGCAATCACCACCATCTCCATCATAGCCATCACCACAACTACCATCTCCTCTATCTTCGTCTCGACCACATCGCAACTACCAACCTCACTAAAAAATCCCCAAACCGCCACCACCACCACGACCAACACAGTAACCGTGATGCCACACCACAACCACCACCGCCGCCGCCACCACAAACAACCGCCGAAATTAGCACCACCACAGCCACTACCAACAACCTCAAACACAATAAAAAAACCCAGATATAAAATCAACAATAATCTGTTCGATTTGCAACTTCACAGTTAGAACTCAGCGCCGCCACCTCTCTCCATCACACATCACCACCCCCTTTTCTTCTCCGGCCCGATTTGCAGCACTAGCCACTTGTCCATCGTGCCTATAGATAAAATGGCCACTTATGATGAGAGATCTACAACGTTGTGTGGAAGGGGCATACGACGCGCAGCAACAACGGCATCGCCGGTCACGACTCTAGCAGTGTGGTGGGATGAAGAGAGACTTGAGGATCTGGTAGGGCTCATGGCGCGCAGCAGCCTCAACATTGTCACTTGTCATCGTTACTGTGGTGGTCTGACCAACCACCACAACCACGGCACCACTGCCCCTCCCCGCAGCCAAACTGGCAGAGAGAAGGGAGAGGAAAACGGATCTACAATTAGGGATTAAAATCGGGGTGGGGTGGGGTGTATATAAATTAATTTTTAGTTTTATAATATTATTATTAATATTGAAAGATAAATAATTATCTGATTATTGAAAAGAAATTCTTTAAATCTGAAATTTGACATTGAATCTTTAAAATTATGGTTTTGTGTAATTTCCACATCATCGAATGAGATGTTGAAAAATGTCCAAATAATCATAAAATTCATTCTAGCTTTTACATGATATATTAGGAAAAATCAACTACAATGTTTATGCATACAATTTCAAAATTAACAAATTTGTAAAATACTTCAAACATCAAATGGTACGCGATTGTCAATAGTCTGCTTGTATGTAAAAAGGAATAGCAACACCAAAACTTAACATGACATAAAAGTTGGACAATAAGAAAATAATTGTACAATCGAGTCAGATTCGATATTGTGTTAAGTTGTCCAAAAAACCTTCAAGAGATTTTCAACATAACATGTACAAAAACTCCAAGAATAAGATAAGATAAACTAAATTGGTAAAATTTCATAAGTGGAGTTTGGCTATTTCGACTTTCTCAGCACAAGCAACTTGGCAGCCTTTGGATTGCATATTTATATGCTTGAACAACCATGTTGGAATGTGCCACCATAATGTAAAAATATTTTGACATCTCTTTGATCTTCTTGTTATATCAACTAGTTAAGCAGCACGCATGTGGTGGAAGAGATCCCACCTCAGTAGACTAGACATTGATTATGTTAATTGGATTGGGCCGATCAAATTAAACCTCTTCTTAGGCTTGAACTCGGTCTACTAAACCCGTCTTGACCCATTTCCCTCCCTATATGTAAGGCGAGTCCATTCACACTTGAGATATGTACTCTTCTCCTCACCCATCTCCCATTATATTTTTCATTGTGACAGTTGATCTGATGATTAGAGAGTAAACGGTTATCGAATTTTTTCTGGGATGATTACCTTTGCACTCTAATGATATATTTCATGTGCAAGTGATGGATATGTGGATAAATAGGTGGTCGAGATTCTGTTGACCACTTGATTAGAAAGAATTTGAGGTCAGCCGTTCTTGTGAAAGAAATATCTGACATATTTGAATGCCACAATCTGTAATAACCACTAATTAATTGATTTTTTTTAAAAAAAAATTGAAAATTGGTACACATACTAAAAAATGAAATCTGTAGTGATTAACAGAAATAAGGCCATGTGTTTGAGACACGTGCTTATGAAGATGGGGAGAAATTGAGCAATTTTAAGACGAGCTTAATATATGAACATGATTGTAAAAAGGGTTTTTTTTAAAGAATAGATTATTTTTTAATATTAGATAGAAAATAAGCTTAATAAGTCATTTTTATTATTAAATTTTTTTCTAATTAGTGTGTAATACTCCCCTAAGATCTCGAAACATGATATTACATCCTAAAAAAATAAGGCAAAATTGTTATGAATTCAAAAATTAATTAAAACTAATAATATTATATATTAGAAAAAGTAAAATATGCAATATGATATTGTTTTAAAAGAGAAAGGACCTAATTACTACTGTTTATATTTACGAAAGAATGGTTTACATGTTTAAATCACTTAAGGATGACAGTCCTACGTGGCTAAGCCCAACCCTACCTCAAATGGGTTGGGACAAGATATTTGTCCCATATTGAACATGGTCTTAGCCCACCCATTCCAATTGGTACTAGCTTAATATAATTAAAATTTTTAAAATACTACTTAATATTTTCATACAATAAAATACAAAAAATTATGTTTTTATCAATGAATTTTTATTAAAAAGTACGAATAAGCTAAAAAAATTCAAAATAATATTAGAAAATCACAATTCGACTTCACGGTCCATTCAATGTTAAGCCCATTGTTTATATAATAAGTTGATCCACTATTGTCTTATAAAGACCACTCAGCTCATTTGGATACGATTTTATCACTTTAGAGTTTCTTATTTTTTTTGTTATATTGTCTAGGATAATTGCAATAGTGGTACTAAATATTTCATTAAGTATCAAACTTTGTACAAACCTTCTATTTGTGCCACAAATGGTACCAAACCTTACAAAATGTCACAGCTGAAGTCCAAATGAATGGTTTCTATTAGTTTGACCGTTAGTTGATCAAATAATTGATTTCGACTGATTTTAAAATGTTAAAATGGTAATTTTACATTTTTTATAATAATATAACCAAAATAAGATAATTAAAATTAAAAACCCCTTTCCCCATCCTTCCTCTCCACCCCCAATCTGCAAATATGAGAAATCAATTGAAGAAACATTTCTGCGATTAATCGAGAAATCTGCAGGTGGAAGTGATAAATTTCGACAAATTGCCGGTAAGAAATCTCTAAAAGGTGATAAGTGGTTTCTAGTTTGATCTCTTCACTAGTATCTTCAAAAGAGTAATGAAACATTATGTCCAATTCACACAATTGAATTGTGGAAGACTTCTGAATAGAGCAATTGCTTCATCTAATATACCCGCTCTTGCAAAAGTTTTAATTGCATCGGCAAATACTGAATCTCAACACTCACAGGAGTCCTATTTCATTCTATAAATTACTTCTTCCATCTCAATCACTCGTCCCGACATTCCTAAGATGTCAATCATTGAAGCATATACAAGACCGTTATGGCAGTAATTCGGGTATCTGTTTTTTGCTTCACCAAAGATCCACAAAGCCTTTGGTGGGGTTTTCTGCTTCGTAGCTGTGAGAGATGAGTAGGTGTTAGATGCCTTGGCCATTTGATACTCATGGGTTCAACGCCTTCAAAAAAGAAAGAAAAATTGGATCAGATAAAAGTAAGAAATTCTAGGTTTTGATTTTCTTGATTTGCATATTTGGGGTGGAGGGGGCGGGTGGTTGGATGGGAAGGAAGAAGGTGGAAAGGGGTTTTTAATTTTACTTGTTTGATTTTGGTTATATTATTATAAAAAATATATAAAATTACCATTTTATTTTTTAAAATCAGCCAAAATTGATGGTTAAAGTCAATTATTTGGTCAATTAACGGTCAAACTAACAGAAACTATCCATTTGGATTTCAACTGCGACATTTTGAAACGTTTGATACCGTGAGTAACACATTTTGTAAGGTTTGGTACCGTTGGTAGCACAAATGAAATGTTTGGACAAAGTCTTCTGCTTAATGAAATATTTGATACTGCTGCTTCAATTATCCCTATTATCTATTAGAAGTTCCATCATGTTATTTTGGGCTTCAAAAATAAATTGTACAGTGTAAATTGTTATACAAAATTTTCTTATTGGACACGCTTATAATTTTAGGCTACAAATTGTTGATTATTCTTAATACATATCAGTTCATGTAAGTTTATATATAAATCTATAACTCATACATATATTGTAAAAAGAATAATAATTTTGAAACCACTTTTTGTAGCTAAAATCGATAATCGAATTAGAGCCGTAGGATTCTTTATTTTAAGACTAAGATCAGACTAGACCACTTTGTTAAACCCAAACTAAAAAACTAATTTGTTTTGATTCTTGTACGATTAGTGTAATTCCAAATAAAATTTCCCACCCGTTCATTCATTTTTGTCCTTCCTTCGTTTTTCTAATACTTTGATAACATCTTCATGGGTGAATTTGTATCAGAAATGCATAGGAAAAAACGAATATGTTGTATATTTTCCTATTTCAGCTTGAATGTTTCTTTCTCCTTGATGGATCACTTGAAGACCATCAGGGCCGACCCTTATATTTTGAGGGCCTTATGCCAACTTCAAAAATGGGGTCCCTGTGAATATTAAGCTCTTGTTTGATAGAGATTAAAATCAGATTTTAATAAATTTTAATAAAAATTGATGGAATGTATGGTTGAAAACTGTGAGTTCTATAAAATGTACGGTTAAAATTAATTGTTGATTTTAACTTAAAAAATTAAATAAAATACAACTAAAAAACAATAAGCATAATTAGGAAAATTGGAACACAAAATCCAAGATATAAATTCCTGCACAAGTATAAAAAAGGAAAAAAAAAGAATAAAAAGTGGATTAGAAAAATTCCAAACCAAATTACATAACAAAGAAAGAAGTATTAGTTTAATTAAAACATTCATCAATACAATGACATTGAAAAATTGGAAAAAAATGGACAAATTAAACGAATTGTAAGAATCTAGAAAGAGAAATGAATATCAGTACCTTTAGCAATAGCTCAAGTGTAAGACCTAACATGAGAGTATTAGAAAAAGTAATGATCGTAAAATTTGAAGAAAGAAATGTGACATTTTATTTCTTGTTAAGAAAAAGAAAAATGATGATTAATGGTCAAATTAATTATATATAAAAAGTATTAGATGTGATATATTTATTTGATAAGATTTTTGTCATTTATATGATTTTTTAAGAGATGTTTGTATTTTCAAGTTTTATTAATTTATTGTGTTTGCATATGATAATTTTAATTTAAATAATTTTGTAATTATAATTTTTGTTTTTCTTCAATCAGACAATTAAACTTATATAATTTGGAACCCTCATCAAATCGGGGCATTAGGCGATCACCTACACCACCTATAGTCAGGGCTGGCCCTGAAGACCACGTCCAGATTTTTGGCAATAAATGTTTTTTAAAGCCCTTAGCCATGTTTGGTTGAGTGGAATGGAGAAAAAAGTTCAATATCTTATTCATTAAGTTGTCTGATCCAATCCATGTTGGAGATATTACACTGATAATGTGCATATTATATTCACAAAAAAATACCGTTTATATGTGTGAAATCGAAACATAATTCGACTTACCAAAATAGTTGAGAAAACAACGTAATGATTTACCGACTCCGATTACATGAATATGGACTCGTCACTCTTCATTTTTTAATGAAAGCATGGCATTCTTCAATCAAACCTAGCAATATAAACATATAAACAATGTTAACAATATTCTGAAATCAAATAATTGAAATCAGAAATGAGAAAAATAAGGAAAGAAGAGATGCTAGTGATGTAATTGGTCGAGGCAAGTGTTGAACACTTTTTTCCTTAAGATGGATTTTCCGCGCATCAGTATTAACGGTTTTTCGACAACCATTTCCCAAGATACAACGAAAACGTCGATTCATAGGAGCACTCCAAATGGCTTAGACCAACAAACTCGAACGAAATTCTTTCTTTACTGAACTTATGATTTTATGCAAATAAATCACTTTTGATGAAGTGTTTTATGCAACATAACATGTAAAGAATGATATGAAATTATAAATACAAGTCCAAGAGTTCCTATATATAGAGGATGTGGGGTTGTGAATGAAATGCCGCGCCCCAAGCTCAACAACTCTTGCTAAAGGTCGCACCATTCACTGTCGCTAGCTATCGTGCGAATGATAAAAAACAGTGACTTTTTCGCTAACCTGTCGCTGGCCTGTCACTCGAGCGATAGCCCAGCCATAAGCTAGCAATAGCCTAAGTCAATTTTTCAGACAGTTTCCTCTATTTTCTTCCAATTATGGATCGCAATTTCTCATTCATCCAGAAAAGATTCCAAATATATCACGACGATCTAGTCGACGAGTAGAACAAGTTAGTCTATTTATATTTGTAATTTGAAAATCGGATCAAGTCCAAATATTTGGCCGAACTTGACACAAAAGTCAACTTTCCAAGTTTTTGGTTTTGACACTTAACCAAATTTTCAATCTTTTAAACTAATTTCCAACAATCTTTTACATGAATGGAAATTCCACACATTCAAATGATAATGCAGACACTAGTAAAGAGAGAGCGGAAAAACATTGCATCAAGTAAGTAGCTTCTGGCCTTGAACCTTCCTTAGTGAAATACTATCGGATTTACTAGCTAATTGGTGAACGTGATGTCTTGAACCATTCAGCCGTTGGTGTAAATCAGAACAACAGTACTCACACAATGCTTCCCTAAACCATTCATGGTTCTCATGATTGTGTTCATTTTGGCCCTGAACAACTCTTGGGTTTCATAAGTGTTTGGAGAATTTTAGCCTCGAATAATTCTCATTGAAGCGACCCCGCTTCACATTTACATATGTGACCTGCTATTAAGAGTATTCTATCCTACTCTAGTTGACTTAATCAAGATATAGGAATCATTAAAAGAGCATCTTAACCTTCAATCATTCTGCAGAAAGCACTTTAATTATCATAGGAATGAGTATGAATAATTTCCTAAGTATTTCATGGAATCTTCATAACTTAGTTGTCCTTTTGAACCAAGACTTTGGGATGTTCAGTCAACAAGGTAGGGTTACCATTATAAAGACTTTTACGTAGTAGGCTTAATCTCATTCCCTTCGATATGCGGTGTACTTGATCTCTTGGTAAATCTCTTAAAGGTACCATGAGTTTACACCATTGAGATCAACTGCTTGTGGTATTTGTCTACGACATATATGTCTAGACTTACCATTAAATGTGATTTAGTACCTTATTAAATATAGCTAGCTAATGATCGATTCATTTAATAGATACACATTGTTACCAACTAAAAATCCTCTTATGAAGCTACATGCTTCTCACTAGCTTTATCTAAAACTTTATCAATTTCCGAACTTGGTTGGAGGACATCTATCAAATCATTACACTAGTCAATCACATTTACTAGTGGATTTCAGACTCATGGGTATTCAATATTCAATATTGAACCATTACAAGGCATATATGAATATTCTTCAAATATTCCAATTGTTCTTACATATCCAAACAAGATTGCAACATATGCAATTTATCAAATATTCAAATTTGTGACATTTAACAAGACAATATCATGGGGTACCATTCACCATATGTTCCATAGGTTGAAAAGTTATGTTCTCAAAAGATACAATTATACAAAAGGACATACCTCTTGGAATTAATCTCTATAAATAGACACATCCATTGGAAAAAAGTTATGTTCTTTCATATGAAAAGACACACATTTTCATCTAAATTGATTCTAGAATATTTCATAATATTCTGTATTATTTTCCAACGATTTCAAGTAATTAAGCCGCTTACTTCTCATTACTAAATAATAATTCATTCTTTCTACATTTATACATTTATAATGGTATCCATTTCTGTTATTAAAACAGAAATTCATCACATTTATGAAAGGAATAGCAATGAATATGCTTATTCCAAACATTTATACATCCATTGTATAAATTTATTCCATCTTAGTCAACACATGTTATGACTAGGAATATGAAAGTCTCATGGGAGTCTGTGCACTTCCACATAATAAAGGATATTGTGATCTTATTATCACAACATGAATTATCGAAACATGCAATAGAAATCTCCATCACAAATGAAATTGGTTCACCCACCATTATGTGACGAAATATTCTAGCATTTACTTACTAAATATATGTTGTTCAAATTTTAAACATAAAACAGATTGTGGCGCAATTGTCGTTGCATATTTCAGAAGGTGCAAATGAACCAATCACATATTTAAAGTCACAAAGTTTTAAATCATAACAGTTCAATTGTTGACAAACAAATCAGAAATTGATTTATAAATTATGCACATTTCCATCATGTAAACACCTATTGACATGCAAGCAATTTAAAAGATACAACTTCTAATAAATGACCAATCATTTCCATTAACTTCGATATTCACATAGTTTACCATGAAGAAATACACACTCATGCTCTTTTGTAGATGTAAACAGATAACCGCATTACATTTCATAAACCAAGACAAATAAATTTACGCAACACATTTTCAAAAGGATCACACCATTTTAGAAATAAATAAATTGTCTTTAATGGCGGGAAGATACATCTTTCATCATGCATATTCAACCAAAATAGATTATATAATTACAGAAATTTTGGCTTCAATTATTTTTGCACGAATTCAATGTCGTAGTTGCATGATTTCAACTATTCAAATGTAACTTCGGAATATAAAGCACATACAAATTCCATCTTAAGATTGTTGAGGATATTATACCGATAATGTGCATATTATATTCATAAAAAATATACCGTTTATATGCGTGAAATCGAAACATAATTTGACTTACCAAAATAGTTGAGAAGACGTAATGATTTACCGATTTCGAATACATGAATATGGACTCATCACTTTTCATTTTTGAATGAAAGCATGTCATTCTTCAATCAAACCTTGCAATATGAACATATAAACAAGGTTAACAATATTCTGAAATCAAATATAATTGAAATCAAAAATGAGAAAGATAAGGAAAGAAGAGATGAAAGTGATGCGATTAGCCGAGGCAAGTGTTGAACACTTTTTCCTTAAGATGGATTTGCCCTACATCGGCGCTAACGATTTTTGGAAACCATCTCCCTAGATACAATAACCACGTCAATCCATAGGAGTACTATGGCTTAGACTAACAAACTCGAACGAAATTCTCTTTTTACCGAACTTATGATTTTCTGCAAAGAAATGACTTTTAATGAAGTGTTTTATACAACATAACATGTAAAGAATGATATGGAATGATAAATACACGTCCAAGTGGTCTTATATATAAATGATTGAGAGTTGTGAATGAAGTGCCGCGCTCCAAGCTCAACAACTCTTGCCAAATATCGCATAATTCACTGTCGCTAGCCTATCGCTATCGCCTCGTTTGAGCGATAAAAACTGTGACTTTTTTGCTAGCTTGTCACTGGAGCGACAACCTACCCATAAGCTAGCAACAGCCTAGTCAATTTCCAAGACATCTTCTTCTATTTTCTTCCGATTTTGGATCTCAATTTCTCATTCATCAGTAATTGATTTTGAGATTTCAAATATATCACGACGATCTACTCGATGGGTAGAACAAGTTGGTACATTAAAATTTATAATTTGACCATCAGATCAAGTCTGAATATTTGGTCGAAGTTTACACGAAAGTCACTTTTTCAAGTTTTTGGTTTTGACACTTAACCAATTTTTCAAAATTTTAAACCAATTTCCAACATTATTGTGTACCAAACACGCCTTAAATTTTTTTAGGGCATCAACAGAAGGTAGCTGCTCATCACCCTCTTCCTTCCAATATGTTTCAAATATCTCCATGACCTTTTTATGCATGTCCATTTGCATAAAGTTGTTCTCACCAGTTCCATAATTGTATAATAACCATGCGACATGTGCCTAACAAAGTGGCAATCATTATTATTAATCCAAGTTTACATCTAAAACACAATTAAAATGATTAATATATTTGAAGAGTATAGAAGTGAAATAATCCAAATCAAATTTCTCCATAGTGGGAATAACACAAAGTTGCAGCCTAGCTTAAGCAATCACACACGCATTGTTAGGTTTCCAAGAAAATACCTAAGCAATCACGCCATATTATCTATAATATATTAAATATCATATCAACTGTGAATCATTTTTTTGGACAACTATAGCCCTACTACAATTCAATTGTTTTAATAATATCTTACTTTTCGTTATATTCAACATGTATTTAATTTACAAAGTATAATAAATACTATAATTAATTCTCAATTAATTAACATTCACCTTAATTTAATGAATATTAATTAGAATTTCATATCCGCATTCACTCTATGTTATTAATTATCAATTAATTAACATTCACATTCATTTAATTAATGTTAATTAGAATTTCACACTCAAGAACGCGGTCATTATTCACATCCATATATACTGATTTGCATTCAGTTTCACTTAATTGGAAATTAAATTATATTAATTTAATATAAATAATTTAACATTCGTTGTCACAAATATATTCATTGGTATTAATTCTAAATTAATTAATATTCACGTTAATTTATGTATCGTATTTTTCATTCATCTTTATTTATGTATTTAGTTGTAATTTTAATACTCACGTTTAAGTATACATTTCACTATTTACGTGCATGTATAATAATTAACATTTATTTCTAGTGGCTTGCATTTCTCTCATATTTAGATCAACAGAGTAAATGGATAGCACTTATAAACATTTCAAAATAATATGTAATGCATGTTCAACTCTAATTAGTTATAACAAAAGTTGTTACATCATACCATACAATTTTTCTTGCTACCGTCATTACTCATTAGAATGGACTTAATGAATTTATCAACCCTTTAGTTGAATTATTCAATATTGTACATATATAAGCCTAAGTTTGGTTTTGTTAAAAAATATATTTTTTGTAGATTTTTATAAAAGTTGATGAATTGTATAATTTAAAAATTAATAAAAATTATGAGTGTCATGAAACGTGTGGTTGACAATTGTCATAGTAAAAATTGCAGTGTTAATCTAGATCATATACATTTGGTAGCAAACATTTTTCAATTTTTTCTGAAACACTTGTGAAGAACCTAAAGTTATATCTGCCAGAAAAGATTTTTATGCCATAAAAGAAGGGCAAGTATGAAAGCGTAGCGTGCATTAGGCTGTACAAGCAATCTTGTGGTTGATTGGATGAAAAGAAACCTAAAGTATTTCACAGTTCATAGAGAATTTGGATTTAGGAGCCTCTTCTGGCCAATATTTTTTAAGTATCTTCATGGCAATTACGCGTATTTTTCTGTTTTCATGATCAGTCTGGAGGTCCTTAATCTTCTGTATACCCCCAGCATCATCAATCATCTGAGCAAAGACATTTACATCTTCGCTGTTACCTTGGTCCTTCTCAGCTTCTCCAACCTTCAGAATATTCTCAAGGCCTTCCAAGCAGAATTCGATGATATCTGCTTCATTGGGACTAACTAGAAGATCGTACAATGACTTTATACAACCCTCATGCACCAAGAACCTGCCACAAAGATGAAGCGTTAATATTCAAATCAAAATGTGCAATAAACTAAGAGAATATGACAGTAGTTGTGAAGAATTTACTTAATTTGCTCGTTAGTTCCATTAGCGATGGCATAAAAAATAGCCAAAACAAGTGGTCTCTGCATAAAAAAGTCAGCATTTTGAAACAGCTGGAGAAGAGCTGAAATAATCCCAGCCTCAATCATAGCCTATGTATTAAGATAACAAACAAAAACACACAATTTCAAATGTCAAACGTCAAATTTATCGAAACAAAAGTACTAATACGTGACAAAAATTATGAAGGATGGCAAGAGAAAAATAATCAATTTTGATGTTCAAAACAATACTTGATTGATGGAAACTAAAAATGTCTTTACTCTAACATCATTCCTCCCCATTCTCCAATTGAAAAGAAAACTGGCTTATTTGTCTCGATGCATAAATTATGAATGCATAGGCTAAAACAATTTCATGGTAACTTGCATACCTGAATGTGATCCTTCGTCCGTCCAATGATAAATGAAATGATCCAACAAGTTTTCTCCTTGACATAGTTCTCGTAATCTTGTGTCAAGAAGTTAAGAAGGCAAGGAAGAGCCCCTTTATCAATGATAACCTGGAAAGCATTCAAAAGAAGCAAGTTTGTAAAAAAGAGAACATTGCTTGACATCCTTAATGATGGAGTTAGCACTGAAATATTTATTAGATTTCTTCTTAAAAAGTGTTCAAAGGTTACAAGGGCTGATTTATCAGGATGATACTGAGTTAAAAAAGTTCATCAAAGAAAATTGTCTCTTTACACTCAAAGTATTATCCTAGTCAAGGGGGACCTTTAAAATATGTCAAAATACACCCTCGTACAACTTGGGAGCCACAAATATGGTTCTGTTAAATGAATTCAATGTAGCTACATACTAGATGATAATCGTAAAAGAATAAGGGAATGCCAAGTTTAAACATGAATAATTGATATCAGAAACTAGTAAATATCTTTTAAAGATCGTGATTCCTTAAAAAAATTCGTTCTTGTTGTGATTTGAGCAACAATAATAATGAAGAACATGAAATCGACAAAGAAATAAGAACACAAATTTACGTGGTTAGACAATTTGCTTACGTCCATAGGAGCTAAGTAGTTGTAATATTATTGATATGTAAATAAGAGGGCTACATTATATATATACTAACCTAGCCTACACTTCAGGGCTCGAACAAGACTTTAAGGAAAAATCCAAAGATATCGTCGAACCATATTACGTGGGCGATGCCCCTGTACCCCTAACTTATTAATCATCCTTTACAAATAGACAATGAATTAAGCTAGAGAAGGCCGATGCCGTCGTTCCGCTATGTTCCGTTCAGTGCGTTATGATCCCTTCACTCCACTCTACTCCAGCCTAGACCTATTTATTTCAGCCTACATATGTTCCACTGTATATGAGCCATATACACAATAATCTTTATCTTGGCAAATATCCACCCCTTTGGAGAAATAATGGAAAAACATTCCCTAGGAAAAACACCATTTGGGACCAATATGTTGACACCTCTTTCTAACACCTGGAGTCATTAATCAAGTTCAAGCATTGCTTGAACTTGTACGTGATAATAGGTTTTGTCAACATATCCCATGCATTCTCAGAAGTGTAAACTTTCTCAAGCAACATTTCACCAAAAGAAACCAATTCCTATTCCAAATAGATGGCACTCTAACTGTTACATTTCAACTGAACTCTACCTTGTTGAACACCTAACTTTTGGACCATTCTTGTAAGCTACAAAGCTTCCTTGGTAGCCTCAGCCACTGCTATATACTTTGCCTCAATCATAGATAGTGCAACCAGAGACTGAATCATAGACCTCCAACAAATAGGTCATCCTGCCAAAGTGATACATAACTTGTAATCGATCTCATTTCATCCAAATCCCTAGGATAATCTAAATCTACATATCCCACAATTGAAGGATTATTTTGCTGCCTGCTAAACATGATGACATAGTCTGTAGTACTCACCAAACATCTAAAAATCCACTTGACTACATCCCAACACTATTGCCTAGGACTTGCCATAAACTTGATCACCACACTAACGACTTATGTTAAATCAGGTCTTGTACAAACCAAAACATACATTAGACACCCCATTGCACTAGCATATGGAACATTTGACATATCTTCATTTTCAGTATCTTTCTTCGGTTACTAAGCGATAGACAATCTAAAAATGATTTGCTAAAGGTGTACTCACTGATTTTACATTACCCATGCTAAGCCTCTCGAACACCTTCTTAATATAACTAAGCTAAGAAAACTATAATTTGTTGGAATTTCTGTCCTTGCAAATCTCTATACCAAGAATCTTCTTTGCTACACCAAGATCTTTTATGTCTAATTCTCTTCTCAACAAAATCTTCAACTTGTTGATCTCACTAATACTCATCACAACAACCAACATATCATTTTTATAAAGTAACAGAAAAATAAAAGAACTATTGTCAAGGCTCTTTACATAAACACAACAATCATACTCACATCTCATGTAGCCAATCCTAATAATGTAGAAGTTAAATAGCTTGTACCACTATCATGAAGATTGCTTCAACCCGTAAGGTGATCTCCTGTATTTATAGACCAAATGCTCATGTCCAGGCCAACTGAACCCTTTTGGCTACTCCATTTAAATCTGCTCTTCTAGATCTCCATGATGAAAAGCTATTTTACAACCACTTGTTCCATATGCATGTCCAAATATGCTATTAAAGCCAACTCTGCACATGATGGAAGTGTGTCGAACCATAGGGGAGAAAATCTCATCATAGTTTACCTTTTTTATTTGAAAGTAATCTTTTGCTACTAGGCAAGCCATGAACTTTTCTACCTCTTTTTATAATACTACTTATTTCCACTTATACACTTATTTGTATCCTATCGCCATCTGCCCCACAGAAACTCCACTAATTCCAAAGTTTGATTTTTATACAAAGACTCTATCTCCTGTACCATTGCACCCATCCATCTACTCTTCTCTTGGCTGACTGTGGTCTCCTAAAATGTAGTAGGATCCTCGCTACTGATAATAAGTACATAAGAAATCAAATCTTCAAAATCATACCTAGTGGGTGGTTTGATGGTGAATCTGGGTCTATCTGTAGCTATACTATGATGTTCCTAATCTTTTGAGTTAGAACTCTCTGCATTCTGTACATTATCTTCTCTAGGATAGGTCTCTACCTCCACTTACACCACATGCTCATTGCTTCTGCAATTTTCGGGCACCTATTTCTCTTCTCCCTGAATACATTGTAACATATATTTCTCATAAAAAATTACATATCTATTGATCAACACTTTGTTTGCCTTTGGATCCCACATCTTGAACCCTTTTACCTCTCTCTGATACCCTAGAAAGATACTATGCTAGACTTTGTATCAAGCTTTGATCTTTCCTCACTAGAAATGTGCATATAGGCTGGACATCCTAACATTCTCAAACCAGAGTAATCTATCGCACTACCTATCCATACCTCCTTTATAACCTTCTCATCTGCTCAAGTGACTTGTTAATTAAGAAATATGCCATACTTACTGGATCTGCCTAGAAGTTCTTTGTAAGCCCTATATTCAACATAAGATATCTTGCTCTTTCTGCTATTGTCGTGTTCATCATTTCCACTACACAATTTTGTTGTTGTGTACTATAAAGTGTCTCTTAATCTCATGATGCTCACAAAACTGTAAGAACTTTGAATCTTTGTACTTAGTACCATTGTTTGACATGAGGCATTTAATCTTCATCCTTGTTTGGTTCTCTACTTTAGCTCTCCACAACATGGACTTGGCAAACGTTTGTGACTTGTGCCACATATATACCCAAACCTTTCTTGAGTAATCATAAATAAAACTCACGAAATACATATGTCTTCCTCATGATGCTACCCTTGTTGGCTCCCATATATCTATATGAATATTGTAAAAATTCCCCTCTATCTTGTGTGTGGCTATTTTAAATTGCACCCTATGCTATTTCCCAAGAACATAATACTTGCAGAGATCAAGTTTACATATTTTGACACCCTTCAAAAGATTTCTCTTATGAAGTTCTACCATACCACGCTCACCCATATGACCCAACTGCACATGCAAGATTGTAGTTTCTAACTCAGACTCTGCAATAGCAACACCACCTACAATTATAGTACCCAGCAACTTCTAAATATTTCCAGCCTGTTTCTACCCCCTCATCATTGTCATGACACTTTACTTATCTTCATTAATCTACTTTCAGACTTATAACTGATCCTGTTGAGTCTAAAATACCCAAAGAAATCAGATTCTTCCTCAAATTGAGCACATGTCCAACATCACACAATTTTCTAACAACTCCATCAAACATTGTAATTCTGATATTTCCTATTCCAACAATTTTGCAAGATGCGTCATTCCCCATCAGGATAGAACTAGAATTTACCAACATGTAGGTGTCAAACCAATCTTTATTGGGTGTTATGTAATAGTGTAATAGGAGCATGCTGAATCCAAAATCCAAGAATCGATGAGATGATCTGCACTGGATGAAATAGAAAGCACATATGCGTTACCGATCTCCGAGTCTTCTTCCAATATATTCTTAGACTTTGATGACCTTATTTCTTTTCATCATTCCACTTCTTTCTCTCTAGATATTCTTCTTCATTTGTTCCTTTTTCCGCACTTATAGCATTGTATGTCCTTCTTTCTGGATTTAGATTGAGCCATATTGTCACTCGATCAACTTCGAAACTTGTTTCTTCCACTTTCTTAATTATCCTTGACCACAAGCCCTTCACCTTGAGAACTTTCATCACTGGCTTTCGTCCTCTAATGAAAACCTAATAAAACACCTGTAACCTCTTTCAACTCTAGTGTTTCCTTTACCCACATCAAAGTTGTAACCAAAATTTTGTACATAACAGAAGCTGGTAGGGAATTCAATAACATCAACTTGCTTTGGATTACTAATAATCTGGTTGAATACGTTGATATGTTGGCTTAGATCCGAGTCCTCCGTCATCTTAAGGCCATACAATTTCTATTTAAGATAAAGTTTGTTTGTCAATGACTTGGACCTATATCGACGCTCTAGTTTCAACCATATTTCAGCTAGAGATTTCTAATTCATCACATGATACATCACATCAACAGGGAAACAAAGACTGATAGTTACCATAGCCTTTGCTTCCTATTCCTCCCAATCTATATCATCCATGCCTTTAGTCTTCTTTCCATATATCGCCTTCACCATGCTCGGCTACACCAATAGATCTTTTACCCTTCTCTGCCATAATTTGAAATTCATAGTTCCATTGAACTTGAGCACATCAAACTTTACAAAAGAAACCTCAAATATCGTAGATCTGGCTCTGATACCAGTTGTTGTGATTTGAGCAACAATAATAATGAAGAATATGAAATTGATAAAGAAATAGGAATACCGATTTACATGGTTCAACAATTTACCTACGTTCATAGGAGCGAAGTGATTCTAATATTATTGATGTGTAAATAATAAGGTTACATTATATGCGTAATAACCACAGCCCGTACAAGACTTTAAGGAAAAATTCGAAAAATACCCCCCGTACTATACCGTAGGAACCTTGCACCCGCACCCCAACCTATTAAGCATCATTAGCAAATAGACAATGAATTAAGCTCGAGAAGACCAATATCGTCGTTCCGCTCTGTTCAATGCACTATGATCTCTCAGTCCACTCTAACCTCAACCAATTTATTCCAGTATACATGTGTTTCACTCTATATGAGCCACAAAGAAAATAGTTATGAAAAACAAAATCATCATAAAAGAAATCCAATACATAAGTTGTCAAACTCTCAAAATAAGTAAGTTTTTTTTTTCCTTTTGAATTGGAAGTTAAGGAAATGTTTTAGGACAAACGTGGTTCAAAACAAATTTTCTTATAAGTAAGTTGATCCATTCTAAAGCTCACCTCAGCTCTGTAAGAAGGGCATAAGATGATAAAGGTAACAACACAAGTAACTTGGAAATACTTCTTTCTTCAAAAATGTGACTATCAATCATCTTCTATCACACAGACTCATAATGTGCATTTGTGTATACTTGAAGCCAAACTCTTAACATTTGCACATCGCAGTAAAAAGTTTCAAAGAGTAAGTTTTGAAATTTGTTCAATTTTGGTTTTGTAGAGATGGTATGTGCTTCAAACGTGTTATAAGAATTGTATCGAAACTGAACATATATGGATCATGAATAAGACAAAAACAATGAGAACTAAAGCCATTCGTCTAATGATTATTTAGCACCAGAAGCAAAAAGACTGTATTTGCAAAATGAATATATCTAAATCATGAAGGATGAATTGACAAGGACACCCCTCTCTACTTGAGGTAAATACATTACACAATGACTGGTAAGTATGTAGATCATCAAAATTGCTAAAAGAAAAAATGACCTAGTACACATCTTTTATATGAAACAAGCAAAAAAGATTGGTTGTGAAATATAGTAAGACATTTGATGGCCTACCATTGGAAGAGTGAACATACCACATGACAAATTAATGTGCTCAAAAGGAAGTTTTCTAATTAAGGTTAAGAACAAGAGTTGGTTGATACCTGAATCTGGATAACATCTACATATGGAATAAGAATATAAACAGTGGTCAAGGCAGGATTCAAAACAAGCTGTGAAGGAGATCTGCAAACCACTCAACCAAATAAGCACAGCTATGAAGTTCAATAAACTAAACCAAAGTAAAAAATCAAAACACAAGGAACGGTATCAAATAGGAAAATTTTTCACTTACAGTAAAAGATCAACCAAACGAGGGAAAACACCAGCATCAATCACAGCTTGGATTTTATCCTTTGACTCACAGGTTAGATAGAATAGTGCCATGCATGCATGGAGACATATTATTTCATCGTCTGTACAAATCAGGCGAGTAAGAGGAAGGAGGATAGGTTTCACCTGCTCAATAATATCCATATAGAATTGGTTAAATATATAAAGGTCCAGCAGTATTGATATGCATAAAAACCGTACTGAAAAGCCATGGGAAGACAAACCTTCTCAAACTGAGGTAGTGGCTCTCCACAACAAAGATATGACAATGTCTTCGTAGCACTTCTCATGATGGAAAGATTTGTTTTACCATTAAATTGTGCCAATAAGAGCATTAACACTTCATGACTAAGGAAAAGATCACGAGATTTTGTTGAGTCATAAGCAAAATATCCTAACACTTGAAGTGCCTGCAATAAATAGTTGGACACACAGTCAAAAGCATCCACGAAATAAAATTCAAAGATCATATTAGTCTTTAGCAATTTGTAAAAAGTTGGATGAACATATCTCTCGTACAGGGAGCAAGGTGTTGTTATGTCATTTACTGTTATAAGGTGTTTCCTCTACTTACCTAAAGAAAACATGAAAAAAGTCATGAAACAATGTCATTTTTGGCACTGGTTTAAAGGTGCAATTTTTCATCTCGGATCTGCATCTTGACACAATTAATCAGTTGATCCCGATTTTAATCAATTAATATAAATTTGCATTCCTCTATTTTTCTCCAATTTAGATTTAGAAAGCTTTTTCTTTTGGTTTCAGGTATTTCTTGAGCTACTGTGTAATTTCTTCAATCTGAAAAGAGATTGAGAGATTAGGAGTGGAGTTCTCCACTGGGCATTTCTCTTCTGTGTATCATCTATTTGTAAACTGTGGTGCAGATTGAGTTTATCTTTGAGCTCTGTGATGTTATGTCAACACATTGAATAATGCTATGTGTAGTAGTGTTCATCGTCAGTCTCCTCTGTGACAACATATGTGTGACTATGAGAGGTCCAATTAAATATGCGGTGTTCAATATTAAGTAGAACCCTATATTGTCTATTTGTACAATTTTTTCATTATTTTAATCAAGTATCTCTCATAGGAACGATAATCCACACTCCTAGGTCTACTTTACTACTTGTTTAATTGACATAAAATCACAACATAACACCTACCTGTTCGCGAAGATCATCTTTGGGAGATCTAAGAAGGCTCAACAAAATGGGAATTGCGCCATGATCAATCAGCAGGTTGATGTTATCAGACGAACATTTTGAAATTCTTTTTATAGCCAATGCTGCCTCACACAAGTAAAATGAAAAACTTGATGCATTTAGTAGTTGAAACACATGAAATAAACAAGAAGAAGCAATTAATAGCACAAATTTAAACCTGAAGCTGCGGGTAATCATCTCTATCAAGAAACTCAAGCAATCGAGGGGCAACTCCAGGTGTTATTTCCTTATTTGGGTCTGTGGAAACAAATTAATTGAAAGCAAATGAAATCAGATATCAAAGAGAAAAAAAGAGTAAACAGTAATAAGATTAATATCAAGTGAAATTAATTGATTACCTCCTAAAAGATAATTGTGAAAATATTTTGTGGCCTTGAGTAGCACTGTGTCGTCATTTGCCCCACCTATAATTTCAGCCTCCGTTTCCTTTCTCTGTTTCAATTGGAAGAAATTAATAATGAAATTTATATAACAGTTTCTATAAGAGAATATTCGTGTCTTCTTTTTGTACTTCTGTAACTAAAGTAAATGTAGTGAAATTATCACACTATTAAATTTAATATTATATTTTCTTTATTAATCAAACATGAAATCTAGAGTGGTTTAAAAAACAAAGAGAAAAAAATGGTAATGCTTTCTAAGATATCATTACAAAGACTCTATAAATTTTCTTGAGATAGAGAATTGATTGATCAGATGGGTTTTACCAGTCGATGGATTTTTTGGAGCTTGCAACGAACATAAACTTGAGGGCTATCATTTCCCAAGTCCTTTAATGCTTCTTGTATTAGCTTTGCTGAAGTCACAGCCGAAGGGCTAGCGTCATCCAAGTCAATGATTCGAAGCGTTTGTATATATCCAATGCTACAAGGGATCTCCTCTAGTTTGAAACATCGGCTAATAATTAGGCACTCAAGGCCTGGGAAGTGAGTGTCATCAGCTCTCCATTGCTCTAGATCTAATCCACGAAGTTGCAGAAATTTTAGTTTGCGAAATTCTCCTTCGTTTGGCTTCCATTCTGGCCCATCAAAGGTGTCGTGTTTCAATTTGAGCACTTCAAGATTTGGCATCAAACCAACGATAGTCATATATTTCCAAGGAATTTCGCAACACATTAAAGTTAACTCTTTGATATTTGGTGGGAAAGTGTAATTCATCGGGACACTCACACGCTCAGTATCACTATCACATAATATTTTCAGGTTCTCAAGTTCAGGAAGATTAACTAGATTGCCTAGAGAAAAGTGTGTCATTCCTGATCTTTGAATGAAAATTCCTAACGTTTTTAGATTTGGAACTCTTTCGAAGACCTCCCTGGTACAGCTGAAACTACTCACTTTCGACAATGTTAAAAGGTTACCTAGAACTAAATTCTCCCCATCTATTGGTGATCTAGCAGGGCATGGCAAATAACACATCCCGAACATGAGATGCCTTAATTGTGGCATCCTCCATATTTCCTGTGGTAGATGTACTTCGTTACAGTCTACAATTAAGGTCTGTAGATACCAAAGAAAATCTGGTAATATTTTAGGTATGGAAATTTTCCCATCACAGGAAAAAGCTAGGTACCTCGAGTGAACTAATTTTATTTCTCCAATTGGGAAACCATCTACTTTTCCTTTAGCAAGATCCAACACCCTGAGCAGTGGAAAAGGTTTTTGGTGATCGCCTGATTCATAAATCTCACAAGCCGAACAGGAACATAAAATAGAACGGACTGGTGGGAAGGATCCCATGGACGGATTGACATTTGAAGTGTCACTGTTTGACAATTCCTTGTGAAAAATATCTGGTTGAATACATAGGCGACGTGAATACTTTATGCCTTCAGCAAAGATTCTGATATCTTTTTCTGTGACAGCGACATGAAAAAACTTCTCTTGCTGAGCTTTTCTTATGCATAGGTCCCTTAACAGATCATGGATGCTACAGGTTTTTATCTTTCCACTATAACTCTTTTCACTAATCAAAATAAGATTTCTAGAAATTAGATCTCCCAAATATTCCTCTGCCACTTCTTCCAAGGTTTTACCTCTGACTGGTTTTAGAAATCCCTCTGCAGCCCATAACTTGATGAGTTTGGAGACACGGATTTCATCATCTTCTGGAAAAATTCCCATATAGAGAAAGCATGCTTTGAGATAATGAGGCAAGTAATTGTAACTTAAAGACAGTATTTCTGAGCAGCTTGCATCTGTTGAAGTTACAACTGACTTGACATTTTTTGCAACATACTCCCAGTGATCTTTTGTCCTGTTGGATCTCGAAAGGTGGCCGCCAATCACGACAAGGGAAAGTGGAAGTCCTTTGCAATTGTCTGCAATCTCCTTTCCAGCTTTCTCCAGTTCATGAGGGCAAGAATCTTCCCCAAACGCCTTCCAACGAAGTAGATTCCAACTGTCAGTTTTATCTAGAAATTGCATATGATGGGGAGAGCTATGGGAGTCAACCACACTCAACAGTCGTGTTGTCAACATGATCCGGCTTCCAATCCCATCGTCTGGAAATATCCTACTCAAAGAATCCCAAGCTTCAGTAGTCCAAACGTCATCCATCACAACAAGATATCTCCAACCTTTTAAACTTTTATATAGATACTCTTTTAACAATTCAGTACTGTTCTCTTGACGTATTTCATCATTGAGTTGTTTCATGGAATCCAGAAGGCTCAGCAAGACTTCTCGCTCATGATATTCTTGAGAAATTGAGGCCCAGGCACGCATGTCAAAATGAAGTGCAATCCCTGGATGATCATAAACATTTTTAGCCAGTGTGGTCTTGCCAATCCCTCCCATGCCAATAACTGGGATGACTTTAAGAGCAGGTGGATATATAGTAAGTCGATTCATTATTTCGATCAAATCATCATGATGCCCGACCATATCATTCTTGCCGAAGGAAGGAAGTCTTGATTGTCCGGTAGGCAAAGAAGTCCTCTGGCTCTGGTGCAGATCTATTACGCCCCACAATTCCTTAAACTTAGCCGCCTTAGTCTTAATGGAATCAATTTCATCTGCTACTATCTCCAAGTTTTCACAAAAAGCTTGGTCTCTCATTTGTCTTTCTTGGAAATCTTCGGGACCAAAATTCTTTGATATATGTGATTCAATGAAATCTTCAGTTTTGTACGCTGCATCTCGAATTTCCGTTTCCAAACATCGTACTTCCTCGCTCCTTATCTGCCAAGAATCATCCAGAAAATCAAGTAAGAAACTCAACTTCTCCTGGAGAGATTCAATTTGTTGATCCTGAAGAGGAGTCTGATGTTGTTCTAGATGAGAATTTGATATCTGCTCCAGAATCTGATTTAAAGATAATACAGCAGCATAAGCCATTTTTGATTTCTCCACTGTCGCAATAGCACGAAATTGCAGCCCACCTTAAGCAATCAAACAAGCTTTTTGTCCAGTTTCCAAGAAAATACACCAACCAACCATTTTGAGTCTCTCAAATTTGGAACAACCACATTATTATAACAAAAATTGTTACATCATACCTGATAATTTGTCTAATGACAGCTTTTAATTTATGATAATTTATCTCCTTCCATTAAAATACATCAACTTGTATACAAGAATACACCTAAGCAATCACACCAACCAAAAATTTTGAGTCTGTCAAAGTAGTTACATCATGCCAGATAATTTTCTAATGACATCTTTTAATTTATGATTATATATCTCTTCTGAAGAAAATACATCAACTTGTATCCAAGAAAAAACCAGCTGGTTTTTCTCCTTTTTAATGAGACAGTACCGTGTCAAATGGAATAATCAAATTGTCATAGGGAAAAATTCCAACGTTAGTTTAGATCCTATACACTTGGTGGCAATCAGGTCCTCATTCAATTTCTTTTAGTATTCGCATGCACCATTGTTCTTGGTTGACGAAATCCATTTAATTAACAGCTAATTTCTACAATACCACTTATTGTATGCGAAATTGTTAAATATTGTTGTAATCCGACATTCTTAACATAATTCAACCTATTTTTATCGGCTGCCATTAAAAGGTCAATATTTCGGTAGAAAAAACTACAATACTTCTAACTTTACTTAAAACAATACAAAAACAAAAAACTAAGAAAGGGGAAAAAATTAATTTATTTCGAGAATCTATTGTGTTTCAAACACTATTCAAATTCATTACTATTCATCATTTCTTTCATTATTTAATTGAAATCAACTTTAGTTTTCATTTTAACTTGATCAGAGCGTGAACTATTTTATTCATGTTTTTCATTCTGTATCCCATTATGCTCATGTTTAGTTTTGCTAAAAATCAAATTTAGTAGATAAGTTGATAAAATGTATGGTTGAAAATTTGATAATAGTAATAAGTCGAGAAATTTGTGGGTAAAATTATATTTAATATACTCATAGACAAGATTACAACATAATTATAAAATAATAAAACTTATAATTATTTACATGCTTAAAAACTACATTTTGAAATATTGAAAATACTACTAGAAAGATAAATTCGACATTGCAAGATTTTACAATAGTACATAGTTTCTTTCAATCATTTTTCTTTGCCTATTAAACCCATACATCTTGCATTTTATAGATGATCTTGTATATATATTTTTCTTTCTCAATCGATTTCTCGGGTTCAAATCAACGATACTATGTTAGAGACATTATTTCTCATATTTTTAAAAACTTTTCCTGAATTATTCCTTTGAAAGGGTGTCTCGATGTGAGTTACTGTGTCGATGTAGTTCATTAACTTTGTAGAGGCTTTTAAAAAATTCTTGAGAATTGTTATCTTGTGTTTATGATGCTCCCTTATTCTTCATGGCTCAAACAAATCTACACCATAACAATTATCTTTGTCTAAATGGGTGTCACTCTATAAGTCAGAGTCTAAAATGGCTACTACAATCACATTGATAAGGTTTTGAAATCTATTTAATGCTGGAGAAGTTTTATAAAACATAAACAAGTTGTGATTTTTTAATGAGATAATTGGTAAGGATTGATTGTGATGATACGCGATCATACGGATACATCTATTTTACCATTCTTGTATTGTCTTTCTCATAAGCGATTGCTGGATTGAACTTTTCCATCCACTCGACCTTGAATCTCCTAATTAATGATCTTAGATGAAATGGCTTGAAATAATTTTTGAGGAAAAAAAGTCCAAACAAAAATTTGAATTATCTACAAAAACAAAATAATTGATCTTCATTTGAAATATTTGTTTTGCCCATCGATAAATACTTTGGATTCGTAGTCTTTTGTTTGTATACTTGGAAATCCCTTTTGAGTTTTGAGCTTCCTTTGTTAGATTTTTTTTTTTATTGAAACTTTAAATCTCAAAAACTTGAAAATATATATACTTTATTGTCAAGATCCTCCAATTAAATTACCAAGAGAATTATAAAGTACATAACATATCTCAATAAATTATGAATGATTCTTTAATGTTGTATCTTGATTCTAGCTTGATTTCAGCTTCTTGTTCTTGACTCTTGATTTCTTGTTCTTGATTATGGGTTTTGGATCTTTCCATTCAATATGTTTTTTCTTATTATTCTTCTGTTGATAGAATGACACATAAAATAAGAATCACTTACGAAATTGGGACCATAACCTTATTTATATTTTTTCATATGTATTTCGACTCATCATAAAATACAACCCTAAAGGAATTGGTCTCTATGCATATTTAGGCTCACACCATATTTGGATGTCCAAAGTCTATAACTCTAATTCTTTATGACTTCACTTTAAATGGACTTAACTTTAAGATAGCCTTTAATACACAATTATTTATATATGTATGCCCACATGATAAATTAAAACCCAACAACCTCTCACTTGAACAACATATGTTACCTATAAAAATGCATAACCTTATGACATCAAAACTTTTGCAATCATAATCAATAGCATCTCCGAACAATCTCTTCCATTAATTGTGTCAATATAGGACCAAAGATGCCTTCGTTACAAGTATTATAACTAAACACATCAATGATCACATATATCAACGCAATCAAATGACATAAATCAAGTATGTATGTGTAGCATATATATTACATAGAATGTGATCCAAACATGTTTATTTCTAACTGGTCTTACCTTATTCTTTGATGAGATCAAACCAAAACTTTAATCAGAGTGAAAAATGAACTGAATACTTTATTTCTGAAAATAACATGAATATTTATAAGCATAAAATGCGTCTAAATCAGACAACAACCAACTACAAACTCCCACTAAATTGCCATATCATTTAAAGATGTAATACTCATATGAGCAGTATGCTCATGAAAGATCATGGGTGGTAGTCCTTTAGTAAGCGGATTCGCAATCATGGAGTTTATCCTAATACACTCTATAGAAACTTGACCACTATGAATTCTTTCCTTAACAACTAAGAACTTACTGTCTATAAACTTTGACATCATCTAGCTTCTGTTGGAATATAAGACTTCTACTGTTACAAATAATTAAAGTGGTCTTTTAATTCCATTCAAAATGTGCAGCCTATTAACAAAATTCTATGGTCTTATTCCATAATCAAAATTAGAATATACAATGATCTCCAATTAGTCTGATTTTTTATAT
This sequence comes from Fraxinus cuspidata, assembly GCA_903798385.1. Classification (NCBI taxonomy): domain Eukaryota; kingdom Viridiplantae; phylum Streptophyta; class Magnoliopsida; order Lamiales; family Oleaceae; genus Fraxinus; species Fraxinus cuspidata. Next base: position 28,507 of record CAIGRP010078718.1, read on the forward strand.
GTGATCATGTGATCCTTAATTCTCTATAAATACTGAATAGCACACTGACTGCTTTCCAAATATACATAACAAAATTACTTAAATATATGTCTAGCATTGTAACAATAAATGCTATATCCGGATGTGTGCAAATCTAAGCATACATTAAACTCCCAACTGCTAAAGCACATAAATTTTTTTGTATTTTCTTTTCTTTAAATTTATCCTTAGGGTGTTAATTGAGACTAAACTTGTCTCACATGGTAATATGGGTATCACCTGGTTAACATTCCTACATCCCACATCTATTAAGAACTTTATCAATATAACTCTTTTGTGATAATTCAAATATACATCGAGAACGATCCCTGTGTTTCTGTATCCTTAACACAATAGAAGCGTCACCAATTTTTTTCATTTCAAAAGTCAATTTCTTCCTTTCGAATAAAGCTATTAGCAACAAGACAAGCCTTACGTCTTTCCAAATCACCCTTTAAATCTTTCTTGGTTTTAAATATTCATTTACAACCAATGAGCTTCACACTTTCAGACGACGGGGATGAGTTCCCAAACGTCATTATCTTTCATATACTTTGTCTCTTTATTTATGATATCAATCCACTATTGAGAATTATTCATTTGTATTGCTTGATTAAAATTGATCGGATTTTCTTCGACCAATCTAATATAATCCTTTTTTTGGAGAAAAAATATAAAGTCATCCGAAATTGTCTTTCTCATTTCTCTAGTAGATCTTCTTAATGGCATTTATTCTTGATATTGTTAAGTTTGTTCTTCTGGAACAATCTCTTGATTGTGTATGGGGAATTATGTAATATTGTCTTGATCCGAAATTGCTTCTTGAACAAGATATGGAGCAAGAATTAATGTCATCCTCATGTTCTTGGAGAAATACTATAAAGTCATCTGGAATTGCATTTCTCATTTCTCTAGTGGATCTCCTTAATGACATTTGTTCTTGAAGTTGATGAGTTTGTTCTTCTGGAACAATCTCTTGATTGTGTATAGGGAATTTGTAATGTTGTCTTGATTCGAAATTGCTTTTCGAACAAGATATAGCAAAAATTTGTCCCCGGTCATAATCATTGTCAATTACAACCAAAGAGATATATACATATTCTTCCTCAAAGACAAATCCTTAATCTTAAAACCATATGTTCCCCCACAAACTCCATATCCTTAAAGAATCAAACATTTCCTGATTCGAAAATTGACCTAACACTAGTATCTAAAATAAATTTGTAATCCCTTAACCTCTCAAAATATCCAATAAAATAGCAACTAACAGTTCTGGAGTCTAGTTTCCTTTTATTGGGCCTCTAAGGCATTGCTTTAGCTAGACAACCCAAAATGTACAAATGTTTCAAAATAGGCTTCTTGTCTTTCCAGAGCTTATAAGGGATTTTGATAGTTGCTTTGCATAGAACTTTATTGAGAATTTGAGCTACAATCTTTAGTATTTTTTCCTAAAGAAATTCTTGTAAGGTGAAATGACTAATCATACTCATTACTATATCCTTAAGTATTATGTTTCGTCTTTCAACAACACCATTCATGCAAAGGGACACTGCATGGTATACTGTGGGACAATTTTACATTCCTATATGAATTTAGCAAAAGGCCCCAATCGTTGTTCTCCAGATCCATCATATCTACTATAGTATTCATCACCACGGTCGAATCTAATGTGTTTAATTCTTCTGTTGATTTGATTTTCGATATCAGTCTTGTAAGCGTTGAACATGTCCAGTGATTAGAATTTCTTATAAATGAGATATAGGTAGCCATAATGTGAAAAAAAAACCGTTTATAAACGTAATAAATGATTGTTGATCATTCCAAGAAGTAGAAGAGAATGGCTCATACATATCCATATGAATTAGTTCTAAGATATTTGAAATCTCATTGGCACATAATCTCCTTATATTTATTTATTTTCCCTTAATAGAAAGCTTTTCCTTTCTCTTTTAAGAGATGTGACTTGATCGCTTGTGCCATAACAAAGTAAAATTCGCATTGGTTAATTTATGTGTAATACCACATGAATTTGCACGCAAGATTTCTTTATAAAAAACATCTGTATTAAGTAAATGTAGATTATCATAACCAGGTAAAGAATTGGTAAACACAGTATTTGAATTAAGAAAAAGACTAAACTGACTATTTTCAATTGAATAAAAGTAACCGAATTTGTCCAATGTAGAAATGGAAATCAAATTCTGTCTAAAAGACAGTATTTCAAATGTCTTTTTCAAAACCAAATAATTATTAGTCTTTAATAATAATCTCAAAGTCCATATAGCCTCGACTTTAACTGATTTTCCATCACCCGCATAGATAATTTTTTTAGTATCAATTAGCTTTCGTTATTCGTGTAACCCCGTAGAGACACACACTTAATCAAGTAGTGGCAACGAAATCTATCCACCAAGTGTCTTGGTACTGAAACTATATTATCCTCGAACAAACCAAAGTGAGAAGTGTACTTTTCTTTATACGCCAGCGTGGTATTTAGTACAGTCCCTCTTCATGTGTCCGAAATTTTCACAAAAGCAACAGACAAACACTTCATCCTTTTCAGGCTTCTGTTGTTTCTTTTAAACTGAACCGATACAACTTTCTTATTCTTTCTTTTTTTTAAACTTGTCCTTAGAGGTAATTGCGAAGTGAACACTTTCAGTTCTCTCTTACTTAGTCTTTCTTAATCTTGCACACAACATGAATTGAATTCATTATGAGTCCATTTTCCCTTTTGATAGTTGTAACTGACTTTAGATTAACTGAATTGTGCCGGAAGAGAAATAGAAACAAAATGCACGAGCAAGTCATCAAACAGCTCAACCTTTAATGCTTTTAGTTTTGAAGAAAGGCGAGACATCTCCATGATTTACTCCTTTATGCTTTCTTTAGCCTTATATTGTAGTGAAACTAAGTTCTCTAGAAGAGTTCTAGTTTCGACCATATTGCATTTTGTAAAGCGTTCTTTTAATTTCTTTGAGAAATTCCTTGACGGTAGTTAACTTATTGGACACAGTGCCCCCTGAATATTACTAGAATTCCACACTTCATGATCATAAGACTCATGCCATTTGAACAATCTCAATTATCAAAGTCCCTTTTTATCAGTATAACATGTATCCGTAAGTATAGAGTGTTGTTCAATCCTTAAAGCAAAGTCTAGATCCATGCTTTCAAGAACGATATGAATGTTCTCTTTTCAGTTCTTAAAATATGGTTCCATTAAGCGCAAGAATGGAATTGATGTTGAAGATAGTGTAGAAGTAAATGAATTAACTGAATAAAAAATTTAAACCTAAAAATTCATATTAGACAATCAATAAATTTAAATAATGGTGGGCCCCATCACAAAAGACCGGACACAACACTGATATGTGGTCTTGGATAGAAATATCAACTTGTAAGTGGTACTCTTGATGTAATAATCAAATATTGACAATAAATTGTGTCAAATATCAAGTCTATCTTTAGATCGACTTAATGTTCACATAATGGAAAGTTTTATAATTGTCATGCATTTAATACTACATGTGTGCATATAATTCGACCAAATATTGACATTCATTTGGGCTAGTAAATATTTTCATTAATTACATACTCACAACTATCATAATATTCTAAATAAATTAATTTAGACAATAGAGGTTTTATTAAGTAATAATCCGAAGAAAAAAAAAACTTCAGTACAATTTGATTGCCCTCCTTTTTATTTTTGTTTTTGTTTCAAAAAAAAATTATTTTTCACAAAACCTAGGCACTACAACGCCCAAAACTAGGCATCGTAACGACTGGGCATTGTAGCGTACGGTCAACGCCGCAGCCCTAATCGTGCTGCAGGGGCAACCCCTGAACACCATAGAGCCCAAACTCGGCACTACAGCGCTCAGACTACCCCTGTTCAACTTTCTTTCGAAAAATTCCCAAAAAAATCCAAAATTTTGATATTAGGACTAAAATTCACACCTAAATTTTGAAATCCAAAGTATGAATTTCAATTCTGAAATTCTTTCTTGAATCTCAAAAATTTGACATGAAATGGGTTCTGACACCACTTGTTAGATTTTTTTATTAAAACTTCAAATCTCGAGAACTTAAATACTTTATTATCAAGATCCTCTAGTCAAACATCAAGAGAATTATAAAGTATGAAACAAACCTTAATTAATTGGGAATGATTCTTTGGTTCTGGATCTTGAATTTGGCATTTTTTTATTACAGCTTCTTGATCTTGATTGCTTGTTCTTGATCTTTGATTTCTTATTCTTGATTATAGATTTTAAATCTTACTCTTCAATATGTTTTCTCTGGTTATTCTTGTGTTGATAGGATAACACATAGAATGAAAATCACATATGAATTGTGGACAATAACCCTATTTATATTTTTTTCAAATGCATTTCTGTCCATCATGAAATATAACCCTAAAGTAATTAGTCTCTGCATATATTTAGGTCCATACCATATTTAGATGCCCAAAATTCATAACTTTAATTCTTTATTAAATCATTTTAAATGGACGTAACATTAAAATAGTCTTTAATACACATTTAATTACATATGTACGCTTACATAATAAATTAAAACCCAACATCTTCTACTAATATTCTTTCATCCATTCCGGAGTATATACATCAATCATAAAACCATTTTGGAAAAGTCTTTGGACAATTTTTATCAAAAATGTATAAACCATGAGTATTTTGAAGGTCTGAAAACTGGATCGTTTGTTTAGGCCTTGACATAGTCCTTGAGATTAAATCATAAGGAAAATATGGTTCGGAATATCTTTTATGATTAAAGACGTTTTGATTCCAATTTAAAATTGTTTACTCTTGAAGAATTTTACTTTTGAAAAAGCTATTGTTTTTTTTTTTCTCTCTCTCTCATTTGGAGTATGGGTAATTTATTGGATAAATTCATAAAAAAAATATCTTGTTCTCTTTAAGCCCTTGTTTGACGTCCATTATTTTCAAAAATATATTTTTTTCTCTTCTTTTCAACTATACACTATTCAAGAAAATAATATTATACGCAAACCAAATACATTTTCTTACTTTTTAACCACACATTCTTCATCAATTTACTATTTCAAAATACATTCTTACCCAAAAAAAAGTGGGGCTCTAGCATGTGTTTGAGCCCAATTTTTTGTTGATAACTTATTTTATAATAGTGAATTTTTTAGGAATGTGTAGTTAAAAAGTAGGAAAAAATTTAGATTTATGAGCAAAATATTTATAAAAATGTGTGGTTGAAAATGAGTTTGAAAAAAATGAATTTTAAAATAATGGAGATCAAATAAGGGCTAATTATTCTTTTTGTTAAACTTCTTTAATCCAATCAGCAAGATGATAAGTTTTATATACACAGAGAAATTTTACCATATTCAGATTTCTAAATAAAGTTCAAGTCAAGTCAAGTCCATCTTTTGGATTGTTTTAAAAAAAGAAAAAAAAAATGGGATAATTTTACTATTTAAGCCCACGTGAGTGTCATAGTCATTTAACGGTTAAATAAGAATTTTTGTTAATATTAAAACTTCGTTTTCTCAACGTATTACGGCGGTGTCTCTCGTATGTGGCAGCAATGTCCCGGTGGCAATTCCCATGTGCGAGGAAGAAAATCAAGAGACGAGAAAAGGGCGGCAAGACTTGGGTGTGTGGTGTACCAACGGACGCTACGGACGCTACTGTCCACAGACATGCCGGCGCTTGAAGGGGTCACAAACGATGAGTACGGTGGCCACTTCGTGCTATTTGCGGAGGTTGTGATATTGGCTGCAATGACTAGGTGGTGGTGATGTTGGCGATATGATGAGTTGGTGGTCATGGCGCTACATCACGGTTGCTCCGAAGTTGTGGTGGCGGTTGTGAAGTTGGCTGCAATGGTGACGGTGGTATTGGCGGTGGCGATAACGGTAGCGGTGGAGGTGGTTGTGGGTGGGGTGGGGTGGGGTGGGGGCATTTGTGACCAATTGTTTAATTGATTATGACCAATAAATTGATTAATTTGTGGTCAATAAATAATAGGTGACCTAAAAAATGTGATTGTGACTCTCAATTTATCAAGTTGATATCGAGAAATAACCTGTGACCAATTAATTTGATAATTTGTAATCGTTAAATAAGTTGTGACTTATAAGATTTGTGACCGATAAATAAATTATGACGTATAAAATTGTTTATTTTTCACCTCTAAATAAATTGTGACTTATTAAATATTTCATTTGTGATCGAGAAATAATTTATAACCAATGAATTTGATAATTTGTGACCAAATTATATAAAATTGTGACCTTATGTTTAATTTATAAAATATATTTTAATTAATTATTTTAAAAATAAAATTTAATAAATATCCGATTTTTGAAATTTTAAACATTTTATCTTTATTTTGAAATGAGTTATACTTGGAACTCTTAATTATAAATTTTTCACTTTTTGATTTAAGGATAAAAATGAACATACAATTAAACTATTACTTAGTGCTATATCTTTTTTTCCCATATCTACCAAAATCTAGGAAAAAAAGTCAATTAAAAAAATTTTCCTATAATTTTTTTGCTAAACTTATAAAGTTTCTTTAAAATTTATAAATTAATTTTTATGAGAGATAAATAAGTTATCTATTTTAGAAGTGTACATTTCATTTATATTTAAAATTCTCGTAAAAATTTATCGTCTAACACTTCAAAATTCTCAGAGCCGGCCCCTGACCACAACCTCGTTGCTCAACCATGGCCTTAACTTCCACACCACGTAGGGGCATTATCGCCTAAGCCCTCTAGACTCCTCCCTCCATCGTATCTAGAAGGTCAACACTGAAACCTTTAAATCCACATTTAAACACAAAGTAGTTTTGGCTAAAGAATGTTGTAATATCAACATTATGCCCTTGTTTCACAATTATTATTTAAAAACGTTTTTTTTTCTACATACTCACTTTCAACCACACATTTATACAATAAAATATTCTGCATGTAAACGTACAAAATTTTTCCTTACTTTTTAACCACACATTCTCCTAAAAATCATCATTTGGAACTTCATTTTTTTCAAATAATTATTGTCAAACATGGCTATATAGGGTTAGTTTGTCGGGATTTCTATTTTTGCTTCTACTTTCCGTACAATTTTTTTTTGAGGAAGTTACGTTAGACCAGCTTCTCCAATAAAAGTTTTTTAACCAGAAAAAGCATTTTCAAAAAAAATATACAAACATATTAAGAAATATAGAATGAGTTTTTGGCGTTTCAAAAACCATTCCAAACTTGTCCATAATATTGGTGTTGGCTTTCTCTTTGACAAGAGTAGACAACCAACGAGTTACTACTAGTAATTAGTTTGAAGCCTCACATTTTGATGCCCTAAATCAAAACATTTAATTTCAATTGCTGAAAAAGAGAGTTTGATCCCATGTTCTAGCCTCTCATTTTTTATTTTCAAGAATCTCTTTTGTGTCCAATGTTTATTGATTAATACTTGACAATATTAATTCACGATAAAAAAAAAAAAAGTTATTACACGTGTGCAAACTATATTTCCGTTTGGGGTAAACATCCCTACATTTCAATGTAATTGTGCATAACGTCCTTATCTTTCATTTTTTGGCATTTTTACCCCTACCTTCCACTTTTCATTGAACAAAAAGTCTTTTTTATCAAATTTTTCAATAAATTTCAATTGCTGAAAAAGAGAGTTTGATCCCATGTTCTAGCCTCTCATTTTTTATTTTCAAGAATCTCTTTTGTGTCCAATGTTTATTGATTAATACTTGACAATATTAATTCACGATTAAAAAAAAAAAGTTATTACACGTGTGCAAACTATATTTCCTTTTGGGGTAAACATCCCTACCTTTCAATGTAATTGTGCATAACGTCCTTATCTTTCATTTTTTGGCATTTTTACCCCTACCTTTCACTTTTCATTGAACAAAAAGTCTTTTTTATCAAATTTTTCAATAAAAGACAATTTTACCCTCCTATTTAAATTAAAAAAAAAGATGAATAACCAACTGCAATTATAGTCATTTAGTTTCTAAAAAATTACAAAGAAATCATAAATTTTCCACCACCACCACTTTCATAACCTACCAAGCTGTCACATATAGATTTATATAGCACCACCTTTCGGCC
>CAIGRP010078719.1:0-20693 GCA_903798385.1 Fraxinus cuspidata
TTCCATCTGGGCTTGGACTACACTGGGCTAAAGCCCAGCCAAGCACACATGCACATATTCCATCTCTCTCTTACATTGAAAAATTCTTTCTTTTTCTTTCTTATAATTTGAGAACCAACTTTTATTACTGAAAAGAAAAATGTTTTCTTAAGTGGGTTCTGTTAATTGAGCTTAATGGTATGACTAGATTGGATCTAATTTGGGTCAGCTGCAAAATTATTACCTCAAGATTAGAAAGTAATTAACGTACTCTATTTCTCTGTGTTATTCTGATTTTTGAGTGACTATATATATTTTTTTATGTAAGATTACCATGTATTTGTGTGTTCTTGATCATATGGATGCAGATTATGTTAATGCTTTGGAAATTTAAAGTTTGGTATGTATGAATGCTGGAAATACTGTCTTTTTTCGTAAATCGTGTAATTGGGCACTGAAAAATCTTCTTTTTCTTTAAATAAGAGATTTAGAATTTCAAGATGAATGAACCCAAGAAAAGGATTAAAAAATAAATTTGTAGGCTGATTCGATCGGCCTACTTTTTAGATGTTGAAATTTTTGGATTTGATTTCTGAGAATAGAATTTTGTTGTGCGAGTTGATTTACAGCTCTGCCTTTTCTTTTTTCGGGGTCAAAAAATCTTCTTCTTCTGCTTGTGCTGCTGTCGTCCCCCTCACAGAGACAGGAAGAACTTGTTTTTGGTGCCGGGTGAAATGTGATTAGTTCACGTCTAGCTTGATTATAATGAATGTGAAGCTATTGAAATTGAGGTACACCTTGGGGTTACTGAAAGAGAGATGCCATTTTGAAGTGGTCCATTTGGTCCACAGGTAAAGTTTCTATTGTGGTATTCAACTTTTGCTGCATAATTGGGATATTTAATGGGCATTTTAGCAAAGGCAGACATGGAAATTTAGCCCCTTTGCCCCATAAGGAAAAGCAAGCATGGAAGCATGTATGGAGATGCTGAATATCGTTTTGCTGTATTGACATGCAATGAAGTCTGCGTGAATAACGGAAATGAGAAGCAAACCTGAAACCTTAGCATTGTGGAGAAATATCCTTCCAAGGGTACAAACATACTAGAGAATGGGCTCGAAACATGGAAAATGTTTGTGAAGGAACATGTGTGAAGCACTTTGTTTTCCTTACTTTTAGATGGAATTGGCAATATGAAGTTGCTTTAGATGTGTTTTATTGCATTCACAAATTAAAGATAACCCAGGTTGGTTTCATGGTTGCTTTCAGGTACTTGTATTTTTCAAATTCTCCTAATGAAAGTGTCTAGCCGGAAATATACAAGTTAGTCTGACTTAGCGATTTATAGCAGCTTTAGGGTTGAGTTTTGCCTTTTGCTAAGGCAATTATAGTCACGAGGTTTCATGCTTCCTAAGATTTCTCCTCTGGCACTGAGTAACGCTGTCAACTATTTGCTTTTCACAAAGGAAATTCGACAATTTCACAACAAATATTGAAATATCTTGCTTATCCTGCAAAGCTTCATCACTGTGCATATTTCAGATCTGTTCACTCTGATTTTTATTATTTTTTCGTCTAATACTAACATCAAAGTTTGACCTGGGGGTTCTTCTCCATCAATTAAATTCACTGTTTCCGTAGAGGCATCATGTGTTAGCCATCACACAATGTTTTTTTTTTCTCCACGATTGCTTTGGTGCCAAAACTAGTTCAGTACTTCTGCTTTGTCCATTATTGATTTTCCTTTTGCTGGTTTGTTTATTCTTTTTCCCTTAACTGTTTTCATTTTTGGTTGTTTATGTATTCACTTAATGACCGACAAAGGTCTTGCTTATCTATTTTCAAGTGAAAGTTGAGAAAAGACTACTTTGAAGAAGCCTGTGAATGTCTGTTTCTATGAGAAATTTGGATCCTGCCTTTCAAGGGGCTGGACAGAAGGCGTATCCTTATGTTAGCATACTGAACTTTTGTTGTAGTAACTATCAAGTCGTAATTGAAATGTTAATATTATTGTATTTCCTGTTTGGAAAATGATTTTTTCTTTTTTTTAAAGAATTCAAGAGGAACCTATTAAAGTACAGTTTTGAATTGCAGAAGTAACCAACAGGAACTTTTCTTTGTTGCAATATTACTAATATCCATCATCAAGGATCTATATGTACTTGCTTTCTGTTTTTATGCTCCTTGACTTTATATAGTGGAACTGAGATATGGCGAATTGAAAAATTCAATCCTGTCCCAGTCCCAAAGTCTTCATATGGCAAATTTTTTTCGGGAGATTCCTATGTGATTTTGAAGGTAAGTGTTTTTTCTCTCTTGTTCTGGGGAGTGTTAATTGCTCTCCAAATCTAACTTCTTGAATTGCATCATGGTAATAATAATTGAGCGAAAAAAGGTGAGGCCCAAATTATTATGAATGCTCACAGGCCACAGACTGATCTGGTATTATACTAGTAAAATAGGGAAATAATATCTCAATGGAAGGGGACCATATATGTCACCTTTGTGATATACTCAGTGCAAATGATATGATCCATTAATATACATTTTTTGGCCCCCCATAACTTTTTTGGAATCTGTTGTGAGCAAGCTGGCTCTTATGGCCATTGCCTTTTCGGTGTTTGTTACAAATATCAACCACAAACTTTTGTACATTCTATGCATTCTGCTATTTCAATTTCATCATTGACTCACCCTTCATCTTTGCTGTGAAATGTTGGAGCTACTTTATGGGTAAAATCATTAATCTCCTTCCTGCAGACCAGTGCTTCGAAAAGCGGTGCCCTTCACCATGATATTCACTATTGGCTTGGTAAAGATACTAGTCAAGTAAGTTTTTCTAGTCTTATCGATTATCAGATTTAAGTTCTGTTACAGTATCTGATTCAAATTACTGTTCTATATAGGATGAAGCCAGCACTGCAGCCATTAAAACTATTGAACTAGATGCAACTCTTGGGGGGCGTGCTGTTCAATATCGTGAACCTCAAGGTCAAGAAACTGAGAGGTTCCTTTCTTATTTTAAGCCCTGTATAATACCTCAAGAAGGTGGAGTTGCTTCAGGCTTCAAGCATGCTGAGGACGAAGAGCACAAGATCCGTTTGTTTGTATGCAAAGGAAAGCATGTTGTTCAAGTGAAAGAGGCAAGTTCCATGTTTCATCTGCGCTTCTATTTTGTTTCATCCTTGAACTGATCTGTTCATTATCAACTTCTTATGTGGCATGACAGGTGCCTTTTGTTCGATCCTCACTCAATCACGACGATATTTTTATTCTTGATACCAAGTCTAAAATCTTCCAATTCAATGGTTCCAACTCTACCATTCAAGAGAGAGCTAAAGCACTAGAAGTTGTTCAGTACATTAAAGATACTTATCACGACGGCAAATGTGAGATAGCGGCTATTGGTAAGCACACTAGTACTTGGGGTGTTTGGGAAGTGGCTGAATGCCCATTGCCTTATATCTGTGCTTCTTATCACCGTGCAGAGGATGGGAAATTAATGGCTGATGCTGATACTGGAGAATTTTGGGGTTTGTTTGGTGGCTTTGCTCCACTTCCAAGGAAAACAGCCACCAATGAGACCGAAAGTACTGATGCTGTTCCTAATAAGCTTTTCTGGTAAGTTTCTGCCATTCACATACTTCTTGGCCTCTTTATTATCTTTCATGTCATGTTTTTAATACACCCACATTTATTACCATACGTGTTGATAAAGAAATTCATGATATTTTGAGGCATTGAAAGACCTGGGTTAATAGTATAAGCAATTGATATTACATATAACATATTCCTTCCGTTTGCATATAGAAAATTAGTCAGTTTGTTTGAATTTATATATAAATTTTCCAACTGACACTTCAGTGAAATTAATCGTTGTATAACTATTCCCACTTCCGCTATTATATGGGGATGTTAATTGGTCTTCAACTTGTATAAGAGTACAAAATTGTTTCATTTCTATCGTATTTGTCATTGGTATTTGACTGCGATCCCATAATGTACAAGAGATATACATCTTTGCTTAAATTCTATCGCCCCTCCCAACAGAGAGAAAATTTCTGATTATATTTCAAAACATTTGATGCAAAATTTCCGTTATGATGTTTGTTCTACGATGAAAAACTGTAAACACTCTGCTTGTAGTTCTGACAAATATATGTTTGCTATTACAAGTGTTGAGAAAGGACAGATGCAACCCGTTGAGGCTGATTCTTTGACAAGGAAGTTGTTAGACACATATAAATGCTATATTCTTGACTGTGGGGCAGAAGTCTTTGTGTGGACGGGGAGAAATACTTCTCTTGACCAAAGGAAAATTGCAAGCGAAGCTGCTGATGTAATTCTATGTGCTTTAGTTACTTAAGGGTTTTATCTGGATTTCCGGATCCGTATACATGTCCTTGTCCATTGTCTTATTCCCACTCTCATTTGTTTAGGATTTACTGGGTACTGCTGATAGACCTAAAGCTCGTATAATCCGTTTAATTGAGGGATTTGAAACAATTACTTTCCTCTCGAAGTTTGATTTTTGGCACCAATCAACAAATGTGGCAGTAACTGAGGAGGGCAGAGGGAAAGTTGCAGGTTTGTAGTACATATGGCAGATTTGTTCTCTCTCAAATATCATTCACATGCCATCCAAAACTTCCTCAGTAGTCTAACCTCATCTTTTGTCTTTAATTTGATGCTTTCTAGCACTTCTAAAGCGCCAAGGGCTTAACGTGAAGGGCCTTTTGAAAGCTGAATCTCCCAAGGAAGAAACTCAACTATATATAGACTGCACGGGCAATTTGCAGGTGTTGTTATTCTCTCTTCCTTTCAGTCTACAGATAGATTTGCTGCGTTATTTAGTGCATTGGACAATAGGTTATTTTATTTTAATCTTCTATTTTATCATACTGTAAAACCGATATTAGTAAGGAAAAGCATGTGAAAGAGACAAGTATTCTTTAGGAGATAAAGTTGGGATATAGCTAGTTTTCTATGGAGAAAGTAGTTAATCTACAGTGCTTCATAGCATTGGTCAAAAGTTATCATTTGCATGTTAAGCACCAAGCAACCAAGCTTAGAATGTGTCATACTTATACATGCTTGATAGCTTCATTTAGCTTTTTACAAAGCAACAATGCCGTTCTCATTTAGCAAACAATATGAAGCAGCGAGATCATGCATTAATAAAGTGGTTATTATTCAAAAGACATTTAGGGATGGAACTCAAAAGATAATGTAGTAAGAGATTTTGGGAAATGAATAGGAAGCTTTCACAAAGCATTTGGAGATCATAATGGATTGTGGAAGAAAATGAGGATAGTACCTAAGATCTCTGAATTAATTACTTTATGAAATGCTTAAAGAAACATTTTAAAAAAAATTAGAAGTCATACATATTACTTCCATGATATTCAGGAGTCTTAGCAGATCTTTTCTGTTAAGACATATATTGGAACACTTTTCTGTCAAAATGCTTCAGAAAAATATCAGGCTGTAATTTTTGTCAGCCTGTTCATATTCGTACACTCACCTAGTATAATAGCTATATCCTTTTCATTACAACTGTAATTCTTGGTTCTGTTATTTACTTATCCACGGTTATTACTTTCAATGGATAGGTTTGGCGAGTGAATGGTAAAGGGAAGACTCTTCTACCAGCTTCTGATCAGTCAAAGTTTTACAGTGGGGATTGTTATATCTTTCAGTATTCTTATCCCGGTGAAGAAGTAGAGGAACATCTCATTGGGACATGGTGGGGGAAGCGTAGTGTTGAGGTGAAAAATATTTGGTTTTTTTTTGCCCCCTTTTTCGTGTGTCCTTGATGGAAAAAACTTTATTTCTTATGCTTCCTATCATGAACACGTTTCTGTTATTCTGAACCAGTGGAATTAATTTTAGCTACTATCACATACTTTTAAGCATTTCCATGCCAAGCCTGTATAAGCTTCATATGTAACTATACATATAATTGATATGATAGGAATAATTCTTGAAACACAATCAGATGTGAAAACTTGAATATAGGGATTACAAAAATTATGTTACACTTGAGCCTTGCTTGAGCCTCATTCTCTAAAAACTTATGTTACAAAACACATTTTCAACCACACATTATCCCAACAATATGATTTTGCACGTAAATCCAAAATTTTTTCCTACTTTTTAATTGCATATTCTCCAAAAAAAAAAAAAAAATTCTATTATAGAACTCATTTTTTCACAAAAAATGGGGCTCAAACAGAGCCTAAATATATGGGTGAAAGACACGAACAAGTGTCCAAGTGTGGGATTCATAGGAAATCTACAACCTTATTGAAGAAATTTCGTAATTATGGGATTCTTGTTATTATTTGTTATGGTATAATTGATTATTAGTTAGGAAATAATTTTTTAATAGTTTGTTTCTTTATTTACAAGATCATATTGTATTATATATATTGGATGTTTACCAGTGTAAGAATCATCGAGGAATAAAGAATTCAGTATTTCTCTTCCTCTTTCTACGTGATATTAGAGCCCGGGTTCATCTAAACTCGGCCATCAATGGCGAAAAACGCCGTCAATAGCAAAGAGTCAACAACTTCCGAGTCGATAACTAGCGAGACAGAAATTGCTCCTACCACGAGTTCGATTGACAAAGAGTCGGCCCAATCAATTAAATTGGTGATTGACGGGAAAGGTAAAATTGGAAATTTTATCGGTGACACGAAGCAGCCCACAGATGCAAACCTCTAAAAGAAATGGAAATCAGAAAATTCCATGGAGATGGCTTGACTTGTGAACTCCATGAAGCCTCAATTGGTAAAACTTACGTGTTCATGCCCACCGCGAAAGACATGGAAAGCTGCTCAAGATATGTATTCCGACGCCTAAATCTCATCCCAAACCTTCTAAATTAAAACCAAATTATGGCAGACGAAGCAGGGGGAAAGAGAGGTCACATGGAGATGACGAACCTCGGGCAAGAATTGGACTTGAGCGTCAAAGAGGGGGATTGCGCCGGTGACAGTGTGTGGCAGAAAAAGCGACACGAAAATGAAAGAGTATATGGATTTTTGGCTGGACCGAACAGAGAATTAGATGACGTGAGTGGCCGGGTTCTTAGGCGTCGCCCGCTGCCATCTCCACATGAAGTGTTGGCAGAGGTTAGAAAAGAGGAAAGCCGTCTCCAGCCAATGTTGAAGAAAGAAATCGGGCCTGCAAATTTGGATAGGTTGGCCCCTTTAAGTAATGTAATTGGACCTGTTGGATTTTATGGTAATGGGCTGAAGGAGTGGCTGGCAATGCTAAAAAATATTTTAATGGGCCCAAAACTATTGGGCCTAATGGGTGAAAAGTACATGATCGAGTTTGTTTCTTGAGAGCAATAGGAAGATTAGTATCAAAGGAGAGCTTTTGAGGATCTCAGAATTTTGTATACTGTTTTAGATGAGCTTCCTTTGGAGAATGCATATGTTGACTTACCACACTAACCGCAAATGCAATGTTAGGTCTAGTGTGTGATAGGTAAATTAGTTTTCCAACTAGTCGCTGATATCTATCCTTCTCAACAGATTTTTCGATGTCATCCTTCTTTCTTCCGGCATCTATAGGAGTGTCACTTGGTTTACATCCAGGCATACCGATTTCAGTTAGGAGGTCTAGAATATATTTTCGTTGTGAAACGCCGATACCTTTTTTTCAATCTGGCCACTTTCATTCCCAGAGAATATTGCATTTGCCCATAATCTTTTACTTTAAACTCTGAGGCTATACCTTTTTTTAGTTCCTCTATCTCGACCGTGTTGTTTCCTGTGAGGATTATATCGTCGACGTATATGATCAAAATAGTCTTTGTCCTTGTCCCATCTTCAAATAGTTTAAAGAATAGAGTGTGATTTGACTGACATTGTTAATATCCCCGAGTCTTCAATGCTTTTGTAAATCTATTAAACCATGTTCTCGGTGACTGTTTGAGGCCGTATAGGAACTGTTTGAGTTTACATACCTTGTTTTCTTCATTCCTTTAACAGAAGCCTTGTGGTAGTGTCATGAAGACCTCTTCTTCTAACTCCCCCATTTAGGAATGCATTCCTAATGTCAAGTCATTGTATTGGCTAATCCCGATTTGCTGCTAGAGATAAAAGGACATGAATTGTGTTCAATTTTGCTACAGGTGCGAAAGTTTCTATAGAGTCTACGCTATAGGTCTGAGTATATCCCTTTGAAACTGGACGAGCTTTGTACCGTTCTATTGTCCTATCAGCTTTATATTTTACATTCAACTTTATATTTTACATTAAAAACCAACATGTCTCCTTCCTTTCGGTAGCTCCATCACATCCCAAGTTTCATTAATCTCTAAAGCTCTCATTTCTTCCATTACTGCTTCTTTCCACTTGGGGATTTTCAAGGCTTTCTGGATGTTTTTCGGAATTTCTGTACTATCAAGGTTAGAGACAGAAGTACGAAATCCTAGGGATAAAGCATTATAAGCTATGCATTTTGAGATAGGGTGAAGAGAGGGAATTAGAAATATTCATTGATGTTGATTGGGTTGGATCGATAGAAGACATGAGATCAACTACTGGCTATTGTGCGTTCGTATGGGGAAATTTAGTGACTTGGAGAAGTAAGAAACAAAATGCTGTAGCTTGAAGTAGTGCCGAAGGAGAATTTAGAGCAGTTGCGCAGGGGAATTGTGAAGGACTGTGATTAAAGAAACTTTTGAAAGAAATACAAGTTACAATAAAATTTCCAATCAAACTCTATTGTGATAACAAGTCAGCTATCAATATTTCTCTCAATCCTAAGCAACATGATCGAACCAAACACGTAGAGGTGGATGGGCACTTCATCAAGGGGAAAGTTGAAGATGAAACTATTTGTATGACCTATGTCCTTAACAAAGAACAAACTGCAATTGTCTTCACCAAAGGACTACATCGCCATAATTTCGATAATTTCATCCACAAGTTGGATATGATTAACATCTACGATTCAACTAGAAGGAGAGTGAAGAAATCCCGAAATTATGAGATTCTTGTTATTATTTGTAATGATATAATTGATTATTAGTTAGGAAATAGTTTTTTAATAGTTTATTTAGAATATTATATTCCTTTTTTTCCTCACCCTTGTGGTATTATATATATTGGATGTTTACCAGCGTAAGAATGTCGAGGAATAAAGAATTCACTATTTCTCTTCCTCTTTCTACACTTATGCTTAAATAAGGTATCCAATGCTGCTCCCTAACTGTAGATTGTCCGACTCTGGTACTTGAGCACCAATAGCAGAGTCTATAAAGACTTCTTTCTTTATTTCTTTTTCTCTTTTTTCTCCCCTTATAGAACTTGGACTGCAATTGGAAACAAAAAAATAACTTTCTTGTAGATATAGCAATGAGCTGTACAGAGAGGCAACAAAGTTTTCTCATAAATAAGCATAGTTTATTGTTTTCATGTAATTGGAGAGATGTTCAAGAACACTAACCCATGCGTCAGAGAACGCATAGCAAGAGTTCATTTATTGTATACAAATTAAGAACGAGTTCCCATTCCCTCTATCACACTGTTTTAGTCTTCAGAGTCCTTGACTAATCCCCAAGCCTCAATTACTCCTGAAATAAAGAATTACAAGAAAATAACAGTACAGGGTAGGGCTTCTTGATGGAATAAACAACTGAAAGTTTTTTGTATGCCGCTTTGTCCAATGCCTCACCAACAAATGATTCACTTCTCTCGAACTTTTCTGTCATATAAGTCTACACTGTCCTGCTTCTACATTTCCTGGTAAAAATTATGCATGTTCTCTCTTATACCATTTAGCAAATTATAAGTGAAATGGGGAAGACCAAAGATATATGATTAATTCTCAGGAGAGCAGAGATCAATGTCCAAGGGCACTTATGAAGCGATATATCCCAGATGACACTTTGTGAATAGGACTAATGTTTCAAAATGAAGAACTCAATATTTTATTTAGAAATTATTCAAATTATCTTCAGAAAATAAATACACAAAAGAAGTGCAAAAGTAGTTACAGTTATCATATATATAATCTAGGGGACACACCAATGGAGTGAAGGGACAGTTTTATGGATACACATGAAGAATGCTTAAATTTCATAAACAAGAGTATTGTTTTCAACAGCCCCGTGGGGAGATGGCCTTCTCAGGTACCCTTGGAATGCATCTGTGCTTTTGAAGTTAAATCAGATGAAACCACTGTATTAGTTACCTTTTAGTATGACAATTTGCTATGTATTCATTGGATAAATTAAAGCAAAAATTTCAGATTTGCAACTTTAAAGCCTAGCTGACATTGGTGCTGGTAGAAAAAAATCTTCCTATTTGAATATTTCTTTGTCCAATTGTATTTGTGTTGGCAACATTGAAAGGGTTCAAATCAGTTTTTGATTTATTTGAAGTTTACCTGTAATCTGGATCTTATTCATCTCCTCCTAACAAATATATAATAATGTTAACAGTATATATGGGAATTTTTTTACTTTTTTTAGCATCTACTGATGCCATGATCATGTTTATTTGAAGTCGTCGTTATTGAGCGCATTATTAATTTCTGCTAATCATTCACTGTAGAGAGATAGAGTCTCAGCAACTTCACAGGCAAGCAAGATGGTTGAGTCACTGAAGTTCTTACCTACTCAGGCACATTACCTTCCTTAATGCATGTGATTTTGTTCTTGAATTTTAATATCTGTTTTATAATTGTACCAATAATTTGTTTACTGTGGATTTTTAGGCTCGTATCTACGAAGGGAAAGAACCGATCCAGTTCTTCGCCATATTTCAGAGCTTTATTGTCTTCAAGGTTTGGTAGAGCTACAAATGCTAGGAACATATATTCCCAGAAATTCATCTCTTGTGAAGTTATTACTTATATTACACCCAGTGCTTATCAGATGATTGATTGTTGATGTTAATATTTTCTAAATGTCACCAGGGTGGTCTCAGTGAAGGTTACAAGCAATACATATCAGAGAAGGAACTTGAAGATGATACATATAAAGAGGATGAACTTGCATTATTTCGTGTTCAAGGTAGTGGACCTGATAATATGCAAGCAATTCAAGTTGAGCCGGTAAGTTTGGCGCTCCAATTTCGTATCCCTCTTATATGGTAGATGGCTGGAAATTGCTTTGAGGCATCTCCAGTATTTCTTTGTAGCTGTATCTTGCAATTTCAGTGATTGTCAGCATTTTGAGTTTTCAACAATTGTCCGATTGCCCATAATTTAATTCTGGATTTTATATTTTCTTGTCTTCTTGGTGCGCTTCACGGTTGTCCCAGGAATGGATCTAAATAGAGCAACAGTTTGTCCTGATCCTGTTGCTTTAAAAGCTGTAGTCACATGTGCTTGGTTGTCTTTTGTAAAGTAATTTACTTCTCTTTTAATGATCTCTTGGGATTGGTTGCTTGTAAGTGATGATTTGAAGATGTGATGAACAGTATGTTCCTGTTCTAAGATATTGAATCATGATGTTGATTTGGTCTGCTGAATAATCTTTGGGAATTTCTTTATAGTAGAATTCATGTTTGGAGGCACATAATAGAATGGTTGCATTTAACTTTGGGACCCTTGCTAAGTACATTTGAAGATACCTTGGGGTATTCATGTTATCTGGTGGTTCTAGACCCTTTTCAGGCTTAGGCTGAAATTCACCATTTTGTGCGCTTGAGGACTGTGAACTCTTGCATCTAAAGTAAGGTTCTACTTTGTTTTATTTTTTTTCATCTCATCTTGGCAGATTAGTTTCTAAAGCTCGAACCTTAAAGGTCATGGTAAAGTCTTTCCTGTTTTGGGACACTGAGTGCTGCATTACTTGGCCTCAGTAATCAAGAATCTCTGAATATGGCAGTTTTTATACCTATTCACATAGGAGTTGAGAGTAGCAGTTTTTGATATGGATCCAGTGGCCTGCAACTCCTTCCTTGTTAGTGCCTGAATTGGCCTGGGAATTACACGGGCATTTTCATAGTGGCAGTCACCTAGAACTGCATTTGATACGAGGCCATTTCCCAGATTAATTTACAATTTCTTATGCCAAGATTTTGATTAACGAGAACGGACTGATCTCAAGAACAGTTTTTATTTGTAGCAGACGTTGACCTCAAAAATGGATACTATTTTTTAAAGCCAAGGGTAGTTTTTCCCTCCCAATTTTGGCGGGTTTTCCCACGCTTTGGGGATTTGAGTGTGCTTTAGAAGCCAATTTTTTGTATAGAAAGAGTGAGATGGAGATTCTGACGTTCTGTTGGGCGGAAAATGTTTCTCGATCGGGGATAGTATTTCAAGTATCGAGAGGTCCAACCCATGATGCTCCTTCAATCCAAAGCATATTTTAGAGAAGATAATTTTTTAATCTTTAGGATTTTTAGAGTGAAAGTTCGATATAAGTTTTTTATCCTTTTTTCATTATTCAATGGTCTTATTTATATTTTATAAGTTTTTTATCTTTTTTTCATTATTCAATGGTCTTATTTATATTTAATAATTTTTATGAGAGGACATTCTCAATCATTATGCTGGAAGTCATGATTAAGCTTCATTTAATCTCATTTTCAATGCTTATGGATTTTCGTGCTTTTGTGACTGGTGCGGAACCGTTAATAATTCTTGTAACAAGAATTGAAATAAGAACTATATTGGAATAACTTGTTTTGTATTGATTGAATAATAATTGGTGTAATGAAAAAGTATACAATACCTCTATATTTATAGGCAAAATTATTCCTTACTTCTAATACTATAATAGGAAATTGAAATTATAGTCTTAATCAAATAAAAGATAAAAACTATCACAACTAGAAAAGGAAACTAGAAATGATAAACATAATTGGAAGATAAACATAAATAGAAAAGGCATATCACAATTATGGAAGGAAACTAGTAATTGTGATTGTGTACTACATCAGTGACACTTGTCCAGAATTTTATTATTTGCACATGTGGGATTCGTGCATTGATTCTATAAAATTTGCATTGAGGTTTTCGTATGTGTCTTGAGGCCAAATCGAGGCCTTTAGTCATGTTGCTGGCCAAGGCTTTTGATCATGTTTCTAGCCAAGTATTTGGGTTTTGCAGGTTTTCGTCTATGTTTGAGGGCCAAATCAAGGCCTTTAGTCATGTTGCTGGCTAAGGCTTTCGATCACGTTTCTAGCCAAGTATTTGGGTTTTGCACACTCCGTTGCTTAGGGGAGCCTTGATGGCTGAGACATCTTTTGCTCAACTATGCCTTGACAACCGAGGCACAAATGTTCAAAGACACGTGTTCATGTGATGGGCCCTTTTGTGCTCCAAAGTTGGGGAATCTTGGGTCAAATTCATGCCTACCATGTGATAAGGATGGCAAAATGGTGATGTTGGATTTTCACCTCAACTATATATTTGACCTATAGAGTCATGCTTGACCTCAATTCTTTTTTGGAGGTCAAACCGCGAGCTATGGAAGTTGAGACGAGTTTGTCCATGTAGGCAGAATACTAGAGGTTTGTTAGTTCATATCATATGAAGGTGTTTCAGGTTACTCGTCCCCTTAACCCAAACATGAAATAGTCATTCTCTCCCTCTATTGTACTTGTGAGGTTATTCCATGTTTAATTTATGAGATATTTGAAGAAGCCATTTGAAAAAGAGCAGCATGCAAGGGCTGAAAAAAAGCCAAGAACTTTAGGATTAGGATTTGGATTGCTCCTTTTTAGTTTTTTTAGTAAGATAGATTTGGATCCTACACTGCATATGGAGTTGTGAGGTGAAGCATTGGGTTCACGAACGAGTACCTATTTCCATATAAAGCTCCTTATTATTACCTCATCCGTGATTCTTTGTATGTAGCCCTAGGGTTGTTGAGCAAGATGAGTCGGCCAACTAGCGCGCTATGATGTTCAAGGGACAGTAGACCACTGAAGCAAAAGCGAACAAAACAATCTGGGCAATTGTAGTGTCTAAATGGACTGGACTGCGAGTGACACTAGGACAAAGATATTAGGTGGATTTTGAAGTGTGCAATATTTGCTAGGGACAACCTCCCACATCTCGGGGCTTGTACTCATTTATGTATGCACACATACAAATGCACAAAATTGTATTTAACACCATATTGGATGCCCGACATTTTCCAGCAAATGCTATTTTCATACCTTGATCCTTTCATTGTATGGGTTTACTTTGGCACACCTCTTGACTACTCATAAAGCTTGTTTGTAAACAATAATAATCTCTTTATAATTTGCAGTCAAAAGCAAACATTAATTTCACTACACATTCACAACTACTACTCACTTATTATCCACACATTCCTTAGGACTCACTACTTCTTTTCATTATAAGCTCATTATAATTTCTCCCAAACAAGCACACATAACCTCCCATGTTTTCATCTTTGCATATGTATATACTACTGTTGACCGGTCATTGGTAGATGGTTTCTTTTGGGTTTGAGATGCCCATTATGGTTCAGGAATGCAGCTTGTGTTTTGAAGATTTAAGTTGAGGCCAATGAAGGTCTCTATTGTACAGTTCATGCACATTTAACGTGGTCTGTCTCAATGTCATCCCAAAATTTTAAATGTACGATTTTGATTCTATATACTTAAAGCACAAATTCTTTACACTCGTAGTATTTATATAAAATCAAATTTATGTACTTTATTGGTAAATGTATTCCATTTGTTAACAAAATTATTCCAGGCATTGCTTTTTTTTTTTTTTCCACCTAGAATATTGTTCTTTATACTTGTTAACAACAACTACAGCAAACTGTTGCCAACAAATTTGTAGTCAGTTATATATCCATATTGCTAGATTTACTGCATCTAGATCCTCAGTAGCAACAACCTTTCGTGTTAGTTTTGGTCTACTTCTCCCTTTTCGAATTTGTTTTACTAGAATCATGTCACTCTTATAAACGTGAGCCATTTTAGGTCTATGCAAAACATGATTCAACCACCGTCTTTATTCCCTTAATTTATCTTTGCTCCACTTCCACTTGTTGACGTACATTCTAATTTTTCATCTTTCACATTATAGTGTAACCACGCATCTATTTAAGCATCCTCATATTCACTATGGTCATCTTATCATTTCTCCTTCAACAACCCATCACTCAACCAAAAAGTATATCAGGTCTAAACATTGTTGTGTAGAACCTGCATTTTAACCTGGTAAGAATCTTTTTATCAAACATAGTTCTTGTAGGACTTTTCATTTTAATTCAATCCAGTTTAATCCCATGCATTACATCCTTTTTCTATTCCTCCTTTCTTGTTAATAAAAACATACTTTTGGGGACAACATGATCCTATTAGTAACTCCATTATCATCGATATTCCTACTGTTACTGAAGTAATATTGCATGTAATGTTTCTTGGTTCTGCTTAACCTAAAATTTTTACATTCCAAAGCACACCTCGAAAGTTCTAATGTACGAGTTGTTCTTTGTACCTATCATCTAACTATTTTATGCTCTATGTGAATTGGATGTTTATTAGTCTTGATTAAGGCTTTGAGGAAGCTAGAATCTTTTTGTTTTGATGAAAATGTTTTAATTTTGAGCTAATTACAGTATGATATATTATGGCTGTAGCTTCTACATTTTATATTGCTACTTGGTTTAATGGAATGAATGTTTCCAAATTTTTTTTAATTACTAAAGATCAATCATTTGTGGAAGGGAAATTTACAAAATACAACCTGTATTCTTTTTTAAGATTTATATTTTACCTACTATTCTTTATTGAATGGTAACAGATTACACCTTTTGCTGAACACTTTACAACTATGTCATTATAAAAAATTTTACATACCAAAATACCCCTATTTGAGAATAAAAAATTACACCATATATTTTAAATCATGTAACACTTTAACATGTTTTACTATTTCTTGATTTTTTTGAAACTTTTAATTACTATTCTTTTTCATCTATTTCTTTTCCTTACTCTTTCATGTATCTCTCCACAAATTAATTTTCTGCAGAGTCTCTTGATTATATATATATATATATAATCGCATAAAAGAGAACAAAAATCAAGAAAATTATACGTACCTTCTTAGATAGTTTTCAGTTTATAGAAAGATATAAAGCTAATAACCCAACTTAAAATGAATAATAAATTAATTAAAAGCTGCAAAATAATAACTAATATCAAAATCAGTTCACATGATTTTTGTAATTTTTATGTAATGAATATAACTTTTTATTAAAATATGACAAGAATCTCTATTTTACAATGTTGGAAAAAATCAAATGAATTTTTATCTATATGTTTCTCTGCATTATTACCTTATTAAAAGTTAATTTCTTATTTATTAAATTTGGAACTCTAGAAAATTAAATATAATAAAATTTATTAGAAAAAAATATTTTATGAATATCATGGCTTCTAGTAGTTAAATTTTGAAGAATGAATGTAACTTGTTACATATTTTAATATATATGGTGTGATTTGTTATTTGTAAATAAGGGTATTTTTGTATATTTTAGCTATTTATGATCGCATATTTGTGAATCTTTCAATTTTTTTCTAGAAAATGTTTTCTTTTGTTACAACTTAGTATAATATAGTATGTAAATTGTAAATATTGGAAACATAGTATGTAAAGTGTAAATATACCCTATCCTAATGGTGTATTTTGTAAATTTCCTTTTGTGGAATATTAATTAAATAAAATTAATTGTAGATGTTTGAACTCGAATGTGAGTTCTAACAAGATGACCAAGTAGATTTGATTCATTTGAATACATATACACGTGTTTATATACTTATTTATTTGGTGATTCTTATACACGTCTATTGATGTACGTGCTATAAATTATAAGTGTTGTCCTTATGTAAATATTTTTCGTTTGAGGCCTTGTCCACAATATCTGGGAGCAAAGCTTTAATAATTAATAATCTGTCTTCATTTGAATTCTGTTTTAATGCCATTCTTTCAACCCTTTGCGACCATTTCATGCTGGAGCTCCTCGATTAATGTTAACCAATTTCTCGCCGTTTTAAGGGCAATTTTCTTTCTTGTCTTGTTTATTCTCATTTGGGAAAGACTCGCCCTCGCCCTCGCCTACTGCAAGTCTGCAAGGTATTACATGGTGTAATGTCATTAATTCATATGTTAAAGTGTCTGTTTTTTAAATGCCCAAGAGTACAAGTAATGCTCTTTTAAATTAAGTTCAAGTTTGTGCAATTTTACATAAATTTTTTTTTTTGCCATGTGCCATTGAAAAATGCCTATGAACTTTTACATCTATTTGTCCTAAACTTGTCAAAAAAGAACGGAACTTTCCTTTCAAAATAACTAGGTTTCATTGAGTCACCATAAGGATTCAGTTTTATGACTAAGAGCATATTTCTGATTTGCCCAATTTGTCAACCACGAATACTGAGGATATATGATTTATTTATTTATTTTGATTCAGGTGGCATCATCTTTGAATTCCTCCTACTGTTACATACTCCACAGTGGCTCATCTGTGTTTACCTGGTCCGGAAACCTTACAACATCTGAAGACCAGGAACTTGTTGAGAGGCAGCTGGATCTTATAAAGGTCTGATAGTTGTTAAGGATGCTTTCCTTCCTCTAAGAGTTGATTCAGCATTTGGAGGTTTCGTTTTGTCACATATCATTTTGTTTGTCTTTCATTATTTGAACTGCAAACTTACATGCTTAAATATTCTTCAGCATATTCCATCTTATTTGAATATTTTATCGAGTAACGGAAAGAACTTAATGCTGTGTTTTTGCCAATGGTTGTTTACCTATCTAATTTACTCGTCACACTTCACTCTTGCAGCCCGATATGCAATCCAGACTGCAGAAAGAAGGTGCTGAATCTGAGCAGTTTTGGGATTTGTTAGGTGGAAAATCTGAATACCCAAGCCAGAAAATTGCAAGAGATGCTGAAAGTGATCCTCACCTATTCTCATGCAATCTCTCAAAGGGTGTGAAGAAAAAAATAATTTCTATAGCATCTTTATTTTTGAATATTTGTAATCAGACTTCCTATGTTGTGCTGTACTAACTGAATTCTTTCATTCATTACATTGATTACTGCCGAATTTATCGATGTCTTCAGGAGGTTTGAAGGTATGTCTTTTTCTCGTATGGTTTTATTTACTAGGGAAATAACAGCAACGAAATTTGACTAATACTTTTATAGTCTATGCCTTCTTTTATCTACTCAGTTGAGTAGCCGGGAATGAAGGGCTTGTTTGTCCAAAACAGCTTTCTGTGAAAATTGTCCTTTTCCTGTACCTATTTGCCTTCCGCCTCCCTAATATTTATAAATGTACCTATGTCTTTATATTTTATCATAAGATACTAATGGTTTCACGAAATGACAGGCTGAAATATGGCATTAACCTCACTTTAGCCATGTTTTCTTAGATTGTCCTCTGCAACATTGAATCAGAGTTTTTATTGCAGGTGACTGAAATACACAATTTTAACCAAGATGATCTAATGACTGAAGATGTATTCATTCTTGACTGTCACTCGGATATTTATGTGTGGGTTGGGCAACAGGTTGAACCCAAGAACAAGCAGAATGCTTTGGATATTGGAGAGGTAAGCTTTCAATTTCTTTAATGCTTTGATTATGGAAATGTACACTGCCATATATTATCTACTGCATTCGTATTTCTTGAATATTACTTAAAATTGTGAAATTGAATACTTTTGGATCTAATGAATGGCCTGTTTCTTTTTGAGAGGTCCAAGCATCCAATTCCCATCCTGGTTCCTTGTCCTATAAAACAATTGTAGCTTAGAAGGTTCAATGTCCTGACCATTGGTGTATGATAGATGTGGTAACTGCATGTACAGTAGTTTCATAGCCTTTGTTAGACAGCTTTGAAGTATTAAGTTTTGCAATACAAAGAGGTCTTGGGGTAGATGGAGGCTATAATCAGCTTATTAACCTGAATTTCATGGTGCTTGAATATATATGGATCTCTTGGGGTCAAATAATTTGAGGTAGGATACATTTATTTATTGAAAGGGAATGATGAGTTGGTTGGAATTTGATTGTTCAGAATTTTAAGGTGGCAATGTGAGTGGTTGAGGTGGGTACCACCACTATGTTGTGTTCTAAATAAATATGTCATGTTTAGTTGTCATCCTTGAAACATCCTTCTTCTATAATCTGCGGTAGGTTTGTGAAACCAATTATATTCATATTTTGTTTTAGTCACATTGACTTAATGAGAAACACATTCAAATAATGATGCAAATAAGCATTGATATTGTCAGTTGATCAATCTTCTGCTGGAAGGATAAGTTTTAATAGTCATTCATGTAGACTATTAAGTGAGTTCGCTCCCAGTGTAGACTAGTTTGGAATGGAAGGAAGCAAGAGATTTGGGAGCTGGGAGGCGAGTTGAGTTTTTGGCCCAATTTTCTCTGAAACTGGTGCCATTACTACTAGCATCCTAGAGATGAATTAAACTGCTTAAACTGGATACCATGAAATTTGCCAGTTGCTCGGATTGAATGTTTCATATAGAAAGATTGGGTTTTCTTTTGATATTGTTGAACCATTAGATTTAAACGGTTAAGCTATTAAGTAGAGCCAAGTATTATATCATTTAAATATTATCTTCATTATGCCCCTTACATGTAGTTGGAATTTATTTTTTCCCATCAAAGCCTATCACGTGTGCATTTTAAATGGGTGGCAATGAGATTTGAACCCGATGACATTTGGCTTCTTTGGATACCATATTGAACTACTTGAGCTAAAACTTAAGCTGTTAGATAGAGCCAAATATATATCATTTAAATATTGTCTTCAACATATATGTATTATGTGGGTAACAGAGAGGTGTGTAAAGTTGTGATATTACTTAGCTAAACTCATGTAAAACAATTTCGATATCTTACCAATTCATATTTCTGATACCAAACATGATGATATGTTTGGTACACAGTATTATGCATCACTACAATATATAATGGATGGGATTTGAACTTTTTTCTGCTTTATCCTGTCCAGTACTACCTAGTCCGGTATGTTAAACATACTAATATGTTTAACAACTTTACCAAGTTAAGCCTATGTGATGTTTGGTAAGTTTCTAATATGAACTCTCACTAGTTTTTGATTTTGACAGAAATTTTTGGAGAGTGATTTTCTAATGGAGAAATTATCTCCCCAAGCTCCAATATATATTGTTATGGAAGGCAGTGAGCCAACTTTTTTTACTCGCTTTTTCACTTGGGACTCTTCAAAATCTTCAGTAAGTGCCAGTATTAAGTCTGATGTTATTTGTATTCAGATCCTCAGAAGATACTAATGCTTTGACTTGATTACAGATGCATGGGAATTCTTTCCAAAGAAAACTTTCTATTCTCAAAAATGGGTCTACGGCACTGTTGGATGTGAGTTTAAATTTGCTTGTTTGCTTCTGTTTCTTTTAATTAATTTTTAAAATACAATTGTGTTATTCCCATTTTGATTTGGTTATCTTGTTAGTAACTGTGAGTTTACCTGTTAAATGCCATGTCTGCTATAATGTACCAACACGGACACGTATGTCCGACACGATACGTGTCGGATACGTCGACATGTGATTTTTTAAAAAGTACAGACACGACACGTCATCAACACGTTGATTAAATTCTTAAAAATTCTTCATTTATATAGTATAAATTTAATTTTATACTTGTTATTAATTTTTCTTGTTGAAATCTCTTAAACATGAGTACCTATTTGTTAC
>CAIGRP010078721.1:0-16638 GCA_903798385.1 Fraxinus cuspidata
ACTGTTGAATTACATGTTAAATTCGGAACTTTTCAAATTTTAACACGTAATATAATTCTCCATAATCAAAGTGGCACTATTTGGTGAAAATAAATTTTTTCCAATTCGTTTTTCATCCATGCATCTAATCCGTAAATATTATTTTACGGTCATGCACTCATGCTCAAAGAAATATTTGAAAATTTTAAACATGCAACTTTTGTGAATTGCAATTTGGTTACTAAACTTTTCAAATATTGCAATTAACTCTCAAATTTCTTTAAATCCTGAAATGATTAATCATATATTGTTACCAACAAAAATTAAGTTCGTCACTTCTTCAATTATATCTTATTTCCCAATATTCTCACTTTGGTCCCTCAAGAATGAAAAGAATTCAAGTTTCTTACTCAAAATTTGCATTTAAGCCACTCGTAAAAGTTCGCGAAATTGCACTTGAGGTTCAATATATTTTAATCTTTTTCTGTATTTTTAATATTTCTATGAACGAGGGTTCTAAGGGAAAATCATGGAATTTGTCTCGATTAGCATAGAAAAGACGTCGAATAACATGGAAAATTTTGATGGTAAAATCAAGGGAAAATTGCAGCCACGGTACAAAATCTTTTGCCGTTATACAGACTTTGCCCAAACCTTTCATTTGTACCATCAGAGGTACCAAACCATTAAAACAATCGCAACTCAAGTCCAAATCGACGAAAACTGTTATTTTCTCTGTTAGTTGACCAAATATCAAAGATCTGACTAGTATTGATTAATTTTTAAAGGGCAAAAGGGTAAATTTATATTTTCTCATATTAAAAAAAACTAAAATAAAATAATTAAATCAAAAACCAAAAAAACCTATTATCTTCCCCACCCACCCAAACCAACCCAACCTAAAACCAAAACCCCCTAAATGTCGGCACCACCACACCCACCTCTCCCACCGTCCTTCAGCCACCAATCTCCATCACATGTTTCCACCACCTAACCACGCGCCATTATTGTTTCAAATTTTCAATTTTGTGCTTACTTCGGTGTTTACTGTGTTTAAACTGTAATTGTTGAATTTTTGTTTGATTTTAGAAATTTCGGCCATGTCGGAGGGAGGTGACCTTCGCAGTTTTTGGTGAATAACAGTCCCACAGTCGAGAACTACTTGCATCAATCACCATAGCTGATTGGTCATGATTAGTGATTACTGCCCTAAACAAATTCAACCATCAACCGAACAGACAACAGCATGTGGGTTCGCTGCACCTCTCAGAAGCTGGGTGTTTGTCAAAGTTAGCGCATTGAAGGGATGCAATCTCCAGTAGGACATCTGCATCCAGACATAAAGTCGACTCCCTATTAAACCCCACAACAACCACAGTAAACAGAGGCCGAACCATTGGAAAAAGTCGGAGTTACCTCAACAATCTCCACCATCCATTAATATTTTTTGCCCATTCGAATTAATTGGTTTAATCCAATTCAAAGTCGTGAGCTTATTGTGCTTAAAATGCAATTGTTGAATTTTAGTTCGGTTTGAGAAAAAGGATTGAAAATTGGAGACGGCGATGGCATGTGGTTGGTTGGTGGCGCTCATATGGATGGGCTCTTTGGAGTTTGGAGAGGTGGTGTCGGAGATTTGTGGCTGAAGGATGATGGCGGAGGTGGGTGTGTTGGTGTGGCATTTGGGGGGGTTTTGATTTTGGGTTGGGGTTGGGGTTTTCGATTTAATTTTTTAATTTTAATTTTTTTATATGAGAAAAATGTAAAGTTACCCTTTTCCCCTTTAAAAATTAATTAACATTGGTCAAACCTTTGATATTTTGTAACGGTTTCTCTCAATTTAGGTTGGAGCAGCGATTTTTCAAAAGGTTTGATATCTTGGTTACACAAATGAAAGGTTTAGGAAAAGTCTGCATAAATGTGAAAAGTTTAATACCGTGGCTGCAATTTTCCCTAAAATCAATTGTGACTTGTGTGAAATGATGTATTGATTGAATCTAGATATAGCACAAAGCTTTGAAAAAGAAAGGCTAAACCTACCAAGTTTGGACAATTTAGACATGTANATCATTATGACATATTGCTAATTGTTATGATAGAAAATGTTTCATTGTTAATGAGTTTACCAATTTGCGCATTGGTTTGACATTCGTATGGTAAAATTTACGTCACGATTGATGAACTCTCGAGAGAGCCAAACATCGAAACTGTACTTTTTTTAACAAATTTACTTTGTTTGACGCGAGCTTTAAATTCTTTTAGCCTTTGTTTAGTGTAAATAAAAATCAAATTTTTAGTAAATTTTAATAAAAATTAGGGTACGTGTGATTGCCAATACATTCCATGAAAAAAATGTATTTTTTCTACTTAATTTCATGTGTTATTTGATTGACAATTTTTTTTATGAAAATTTTTTCCTACTTTGGTTATGTGACCATATTTTCCTTGAAAACAGAAAATTATTTTCTTTAAAAATATGTGATTTTTATTTTTCAGATTATTCACTCTCCCTCTCTCTTTCATCTACTCACCAATAAAAAAAAAAAGACAAATATAATATTTCTAAGTTGAAAACTAAATCAATCAAACAAATTTAATTAATAAATTTCATACAAATAATATCTAAACAATTGAATTGTCTAAAATTTATTTTATTTTCATACTCACAATCAACGAACCCTAAATGAAATATATAACTAAAATATTATGAGTCCCAAAATATTAATTTAAATTAATTATTTAATTTATACAGTAAACATGAACTTAATTTGTTAACGACTTAATTTTAAGTGATTATACTCTGATAGAGAGTGACAATTCTCCTTTTTGGAAATCGTAATCGTAACTTAAGTTTATCAATTTTTCTCAAATATCGTTGTGGGAAAGGACAAAATTTTGGCTCAACAACTTTTGTCAAAGTGAAGATTGTTGGAATAATTGCCAAAAACAGTAGGGGTAAATGATCTCTCCTTCTTTAAAGGAAAAGATGCCAAAAGCTGGAAAGTAATGAATTGTTGGAATATTACTTACATCGATTCGTTATATATGGTAGAGGGTATGAGCATGAAATTCTATATACTCGTAATAATTTCCCATACGACAGAATGGTAAGACAAAAATACCTTGATGTTTTTATTTTTCAATTTGGCCTAAAAAATCCCACCTCAGGCTAGATAACATTTCCAAAATTACTCCTCTGTCTTCAAAAGTCTAAGGCCCTGTTTGATACACCAAATTTGAAAATGGAAATTATTCCACCATTTTCCACTTTTTAGCCTATTTCAAGGAAATATTTTCTTGGCAATTGATTTTTTCATTTTCGGTCACATGACCCTTTATTCCACAAAAATGAGGAATTGAAATTTCCATGGATAAGCTTGTTTTTTGTTTTCTTGGTCATTGAAAAAAACCTACATTTTCCCTTTCTCTTTCTTCTCACACCAAACTCTATCATTTTCCTTTCTTTTTCTTATTACGTCACTCCCTCATTCCCATTTCTCACCCTCTTCGCCCTATTTCCAAAATAGCCACAAAATCGACCAAAAATCTCCACATAACCCTATCATTGAAGGGGAGAAGTGTGTGGATTGTAGCCAGGAAAACACAGAAGCTCCCGAAACTAGAAAACCCGCAAGAAACCCCAATTTCAGACCTAGGGGTTACCGATTCAAGTTCGTTCTACACCTCTTTCTCTTTGCTTGTGAGCATGAATATGAATGATTACACATTTCTTCATGTTTTCTAACTTTTTACCTTGTTTGTTTTCCTAGAAATTTATCACCTTGAAACTTGGAACATATTCCTCATTTTCTGATACTTATTCTTCTTTTAAATTTCAAATATTAGTTCTTGCGTAGAGTCTGTAAAGAGTTAAGAAGTTTATGAATTTTATTTATTTATAATTAAAAATATGTTTGATTACTTTTGAAGAGTCATTTTGGGTTGATAACGGGAGGTGAGATATCTCATTTTTACATGTATTTTCGCATTAACCATATACGTTTTTGTTTATTGCCAACAATAATTTACGTCATATTGACACTTTTTAGACGTTCTAAGAACCATGGCTACCGCAAAGAACCAACATCATCGCCAACAATAACAATTGGGTCTATTTTGGACGATGGTCATACAAGCAATTGTAATATATAATACTATCAAGCGTCGTAAACTCCCTAGAGCCCCACATAGAAACTGGGATTCTGAAAGAGAAATGACACTTACACGGATGTTTGGTACAAGTGATAAAATTTGTCATGATCTATTGAGGATGAAGATAGCTCTGTTTCACAAATTATGTGCTCGTGTACGAACATATGATTTGGTTGACAATAGATCTTTCAAAGTAGAGGAACAAGTGGCTATATTTCTCAACACCGTTAGACATGACTACTGTAATCAAACTGGAAGTTTTACATTCTTCAGATCTAGTCAAACAGTGAGTTACTACTTCCATAGAGTTTTAAAGGCTTGCCTTGGATTGTACAGAGATGTTGTGAACAATGCCACTATTCATAACTCACGATACGAGAAGAATAAGATGAAGCAACGATTTCAATATTTTAAAGTTAATGGTAATATTTAACTTCGTTTATTTTTCCTTCACTATCACCATTCCTTTTAACCAAACTTTTTGTTTTCGTATTAGGATTCTATGGAGGCAATCAATGATACTCCCATTCTTGCAAATGTCCCCATAGAGGAACAAGCGAGGTATCGCAATAGGAAGCAAATGATAACTTAAAAAGTTTTGGTCGCTTGCACATTTGATCTGAAATTTACGTACGTGCTTACCAGTTGGGAAGGATCCACCCAGATGGTCGGTTGTTAAGAAGTGCAACTTTATGACAAGGTCATAGGCTAACAATCATGTTGGTAAAATCTACTTCTTGTTCAATAATTTGTCTTTCGTCTCTTTCAATAAAGAACGACAACTTAACAACCTGTGCGGAATAAGTAAATATTATCTTGCTAATACAGGATTTCCATTGGTTCCGGATTTCTAGCACCCTACCGTCGGACTCGGTACCATTCTAGAGACATTGAGGGACATTAGTGTGAAAGTAAGAAAGAGCTATTTAATTTTCGATATACATATCTACGAAATGTTAGTGGAGATGATTATTGATCTGTTTAAAAAAAGATTCACATTTCTAAGGCATTAACCATATCACAACATTGAGACACAAGAGAGGATAGTCCTTGCTTGTTGTGACACCGTTGATGGCATGGAAATGACGAAGCTCTACAAGCTTTTTCGAGTTCCCAGACGGACCACCCCTTAACGGGAATGAAATTGATTTTAGTAGATTGCAAATGGTTCCCAATGCTAGGACTCATCACGTACATTGGAGTGATGAAATGGATGGTTTTAAAAATTGATTTTAGTAGATTACAATGGATCCTAATGCTAGGAATCATCACGTACGTTGGAGTGATGAAATGGATGGTTTTATGATCACTTCGCTTGTTGAACAAGTGTTGGCTAGAACAAACGAAGTGACAATGGCTTTTTTTCTTTTCTAGTGTCTAAAGCAATTGACAGAGTTCTCAATAAATGCAGGGCCATGGTCTTAGATAAGAATGCAAGGACAAGGTTGAAGACTAAAAAAAAAAGAGCATGCTGAAATTCACCAACCGATGGATGAGAGTACTATCACCCTATCAAAGATTGCCAAATAATTTACAAAAATTGCTCAAACTATGAAAATGCAAGCTATGCTAGATACACTGAATGATGTAAACTGACAGTTGATTTTAAAGAAGCTAGAGGTCATGAACCTAGACATGGACAACATCATGCAAGTCATTAAGCCTTTCAATCCAACAATGGTTTGACTAAAGTATATATGAACTCGATGAGTACAAAATACATGCAAACTTTGGTGTTTGACAAGCTTGGTCACGAACCACCTCCATTGCCTTAAGAGTGTTAGTATGTATTAACTTGTATGTATTTGGAAAACCTAATCCACATGAGAAAATAACTAGTGTGCAGTGTTTTGTAACATATTATTTAAACATCTTTGTTAATTATATATGTAGAAAACATTAGTCCACCGAATCTGTCAATGGAGAAAAACATCGTTTTTGCATTTTCTATTCCCAAATAGTTCCAATCCCAAAGTCCATTTCTCTACATTATTCAATTAAATCACTCTAGTTTTCTCTGCATTGGTTACCGGTTACATAAAGATTAGGAAAATTCTTACACAACTACCCACGGATTGGTAATCATCCATCTAATAAAACAGCAATTCAATTCCCTAAATTCCTTTAATTTCGGTCCAACTTCAATTATTGCATTCAAACAGACCTCAATAACTCTAACAGTAACATCTGTAATCCAAGGAAGCAGCCTCCAACAAAAGCAATTTAGGCATCTTTTACCATACTAGCTCAAATTCCATCGATTTATAAGTAAAAATGAAGTTTAAACAACAACTTGTTATTATCGATCAATAATTAAATAAAAAAAAAAGATTCAACGTTTTGAAGCAGAAAAACTTGGTGCTCAGAAGCCAAGCGTAACGAGTAGATTTCACTGAAGAACCCAACACAAAGTTAGGCCTCCTTACATGTTAGCTTTCTCATCATCGCATCAACTTTTTCACACTAAAATCGCAATCCATAAAGAATCAAAAATTCAAGTTATAAAGTGCTAATGGATCCCAGAATTTACCGCATGTAATTATTCCTTTCGAAATCCCACTTTCCGAGAGACAAATAACTAGGAAATTAAAAATATTGCTACTGTGAATTTGAAGGAAAGCAAAGAGAAATCTGGCTCCCTACAATCGTGATAAGTAGCTCTCTCTATAGGCACCGTGCAAAAGTCAGCTTGTCATTGAATTTATAGACGAAGCCACCGTATCTGAAATAAATGCCATCTTCCAGAAGAAAATTACATTAGAAAATGTGCCCAGTTTATTGTATCATGAAACAACCAAAATGGGTTTCATGGATCTTCAAACCAGCACAATTTATATAGGCTCTACGCGGCAGACGGGTTGCCATCGAAAGGGCACCTGCTGCTGACTCATAAACAGAGCCGATACAAATCTATCAAGAATCCGATTGCTCTTCAGAGAAAAAGTGAGAATCAGTGATTAAAAACATAATTCGGCGAAAACCAATTGTACTTACAAAGTAGTTTATAACGAAATCGAAAGATGGGGCTTAAACTTTTACGGCCATTAGGGTAAAACAGAGGATGTTTAATGGGGCGGCCATGGATTGTGTTGATTGTAGATGGGCGAAATATATATAGTCGTGGTGACACCCTCAAAACCCTAAAATAGGGAACTTTATTAACATTGAAGGACAGGGTTTAGGGTTTATTACAAATGAAGCCGATGACTAATTTGTGTTATTCTTTTCTTACTTTTATTTTTTCCCTCCAGTTAAAATATGAAAAAAAGGCTCGACTTTAAACTTTCAGTTAGTGTAATTTTAGATGTTAATTTTCGTAAGTGAAGTTTTGAGTCTTCAATCTATTTAGAACCCTATTAGTGAAAATTAAAATCGGATTTTTAATATATTTTGAAAAAAAATTATGAAATGTGTTGTTGAAAAATTGTAGGACCTACGTAATATGTAATTAAAATTAATTGTTGATTTTAACTTAAATTAAAAATTAAATTTTAATTTCTAACAAATAGGGGCTATATATATTATAATCTTAATCCCAACGTTGGCAAAACCATCAATATTGAGTTTTATTGTTCAAGTTGTATTCAATTTTAACATCTAAATCAATGGTTTGCGTTAGTTAAAATTCAAATTCGTATATATGAAATAAGAAAGAGACTATAACCTCACTTTTAAAAATAAGGATCTCTGAACCATTCTACTTAAAATGTTGGGGAGTTCAACCTATTTTCTCGCAAAAAATATAACTTCACTCTCAATCTTCCAAAAAAATATAAGATAAACCCTCAACCTTTAGGAAAATAGGTCGACTGGGTCTTTTTACGCCGTTTCCCTTCACTTCGACCGCTAGTATCGCATAAAATGACATTAACGATGAATAAAGTGGATTCGGGGTCCCAAATCTTTTTGACATCTCATTCATGGGCATTAATTGAAAAATCTAATAATCACTGACAAAATTAGAGACAAGATATGTCTCGTCGTTATGGTGGTTGGAGTGGGATCGTGGTATGGAATGGGTGGCGACAGTGCTAGTGGAGGTCGAGGAAGTTGAATTGATTTGAGATCCCACGACACGTTTTGAAAAGGTTTATGACGCACAACACTTTGAAAATGTTTGAGACCCTAAAGGAAATTTATCATGTTACGTGACATTAAGTGCCAAAATTAATGGAAACCGTTTAAACGAATCAATTGTGCTTATTTCCCATAAGGTTGGGAATGGATTGTACTTACACAAAAGCTTGGGGGGCATAACTCAAACTTTTTGGAAGGTTGAGAAGAAATATGAAATTTTTCCTATGCTTAATGAGCACTTAAGGTAATATTAGAGTCCACGTTTCCTTGGCATTCTCACTTTCATACTTTATGCAATAAAAATCAATATAAGATAAGAATAATGCTATAAATACAAATTTATATGGCATTTTCAATTAAAGTTAAAATTATACGATTTTTTAAATCGAATATGTAATTTAATACAACTAATTAACATGTGAAATTGCTAACTCCGTCCTCCTGCACATCGTACTCAAAAAAGTAAAGTTAGGTTTGGACCGTTTGGTATGCCAGACTCCATTTCTGAAAGTTGAACTCGTCATCCCGTTGACCCAGCTCTTTTTATTATATCTTATTTCTTCAAATTCTACTTTTCGTCTCCAAATATCTTGTAGAATCTCTGAAAAATTGTCATATTAAAATATTCCCTCGAGCACCCATTTTCTAGAATTCTTGATCTTTACACCGGCACACATATTTTTACACGGATTATTTCTATATATATACTGGGTTGTTGAAATTTCTGGGAAATGGAGGCAGCGATGAGCCACCGGATTCTTCCACAAATGAGTCTTCGGAATTTGAACCATAATTCTACGTCGTGAGCTACTTCTTTATGTGTATTCCTATATGGGTTTCTTATATGTTTGTTGACTTGCGTTATCATTTCTTGAGGGTTTTACGGTTTCTTTGTGTGTGAGTTTACGCGTGGATCAGAAAAAGTTACTTTTACATTTAAAATGGACGATCATGGTTAATTTAATGGGTTTAAGGAATAGAAACAAAAGTTTGTTTCAATTCTGGGATTTGTAGAATGTTTACCTTTTCTTTTTGCAATTAAAATTGGAAGACTGAGAATGACGTTGATTCAAAATTAAAGAACATAAAT
This sequence comes from Fraxinus cuspidata, assembly GCA_903798385.1. NCBI lineage: Eukaryota > Viridiplantae > Streptophyta > Magnoliopsida > Lamiales > Oleaceae > Fraxinus > Fraxinus cuspidata. The sequence continues at coordinate 9,299 of CAIGRP010078721.1, forward strand.
TTTTGAAATGATAATTGATTCAATAGATGTACAAGTATATTTTTGCAATTTCATGTATTTTGGTGGTTAAATATTTTTAGATATGAAAATTTATGTTTTTGTAATATTTTGTATTTACAGGCTTTGCGCTCAGGCTAGATTGCCATCGACTTTCTGCAATACAACCAAAATTTCCTTGGCTTTAAATTCTAATTCAAATGATAAAAAGATTGATGTTGATGGAGGATTGTCTCTCAGTTGTCAATCACAGAGGAAAGAATTTATTGGGAAAACATTTTGCTCAGTCAGTACGGGTATGTACCCAGGGATCAGCATTGAATCTGATTCACACATCACAGAGGAAAAGATTGGAGTTTTGCTTTTAAATCTTGGAGGTCCTGATACCCTTAATGATGTTCAGCCGTTCTTGTTCAATTTATTTGCTGATCCTGTATGTATTACATTAACGTGAGAAATTCAAGTATTGGGTTCGATCATTTGCAAATTGGTGACATTTTTTAATCCTCTATCACAGGATATTATACGTCTGCCCAGGTTGTTCCGGTTCCTCCAACAACCATTGGCACAGCTTATTTCAGTACTCCGGGCTCCCAAAAGTAAGGAAGGCTATGCTGCCATTGGAGGTGGCTCACCTTTGCGTAAAATAACAGATGAGCAGGTATTGGGATCGCCACAAAACTTTTTGGTCCTTTCCCAAGTCAACAGGTTGTATTTTATGATCTTGTTGCTATCTTCTAGCATTTACTGTCTTTTTTTTCTACATTGCAGGCAAATGCATTAAGATTGGCACTGGAAACGAAGGAAGTTCCTGCAAATGTCTACGTTGCAATGAGATATTGGCACCCATTCACCGAGGAAGCTGTTTGCCAGGTATTTTATAGGAATTGTGACAAATTATGCTTGCTTTTACACGTGCACATTCTTGATTTATATTTCTTCAAAAGGAAGGTTACTACATGGAGTTTAGTTTTATGAACTCATAGATTGTGTTTTGCCTAAAACCTTTGGAAGGATGTCCATTTGCGCTCAAACAATGGAAGTCTCCATATCATTTTTGAAAAAAGGGATAAACGGAAAACGGGGGAGGGGAATTTGAATTTCTAAGAATACCTCACAGAAAAAGATAAGAATTTCTTGCTTTTCATGCATAATACCTCCAAATTTAGAGAATACTTCATTTACAGTTTACAGTCTTGAAATTTTTAAGATTCTCCCCGATCTTATAAGATTCTTCAGGTCTTTTCCCAGAAATTTAGTTCTAACGAATAATTGGAAAATTCTAAGTTCTCTGCTTGTTCTTTCTACCATTTTTCTTGGAAACAGTCAACGTTAAACGTGTGTTACACGTTATTATGAACTGCTTTATAAATGTTGTAAAAGTAATAATTAAATATGCATGAATATTAATTAATTTAAAATTAATACAAGGGAATATATACATGACAATAAATGTTAAATCATTTATTAATTTCGAGTTAAGTAAAACTGGATGTTAAGTAGCACACATGGACATGAATAATGAAATGCATTTTTAAATGTGAAATTCTAATTAACTTATAATTAGAATTAATAACACTGAAATGCGTAAATGAAGATAAACATTCAATGAAAGTGAATGTTAATTAATTGAGAATTAATAATAAAGAATTCATATATTAATGAAAGCACACAGGTGAAGTATTAATGAAAGTACACAGGTGAAATGAATTTGGCAGATGTACATTTACATTAATGGTAACTAATATGTTAAATAATTAAATACATATTGTAAAACGAAAAATTAGGTATTATTGAAATGATTGAATTATAGTAAGAGCTAGAATCGTCTAAAAATTGATGTGATATTTAATATATTATTGAATAGATGAAGGGAGCCTAAGGCAAAATGGATAACTGAATGGTCTTAAGCTATTGATTTTCTTCTCCATTTTGGTGACCGAACAAAGATTTGGCTTCTCCATGCTGCCTATTCATCATAACCAACTCACTGTTGCTATATTACCTGTTGAATGTATTGTGCAAAGGCATTTTTGTAGGCATTCCTTTTTGAGTTGCAGGTGCAAGAACTATCTCCCTTTCACATATAATCAGATTTCAGATGTTAGTTTATCTTTCAAACATGAACTTCTCTGTTTTCTAATTATGTATTTCTCTTTCTGTGGTCTGTGTTAATTTCATCTCATTGTTCTTTTAATTCAGCATAACATTTGAGCATCTTGAGATCAGTGGAATCGATTCATGTTCTTTTCCCTATTTTCTGTGATAGATTAAGAGAGATAGGATTACAAAGCTTGTAGTATTGCCACTCTACCCTCAATATTCTATTTCAACAACTGGGTCAAGCGTTCGCATTCTTCAAGACATGTTTAGGTAATATATTGTAGCAGTCTGTAATTCCATTAACTGCATGGACTTGCAATTCATTATTATTTTCATCTTTCACTAACATACTGAATCGGGGTATTTTATCAGGGATGACTCATATTTGTCACGGTTACCTGTTGCCATTATACAGTCATGGTATCAACGAGAAGGTTACATCAAGTCTATGGCTGACTTGATTGAAAAGGAGTTACAAATTTTCCCAAATCCAGAGGAGGTGGGTTGAATTCCTAATTTGAAGTGTTTTAAGTTGACATTTAGAAAATATTTGTTATATAGTTACTGCAATTGCTTAATGCTGAGTTCTTCTGCGGTCTCTTAGGCCATGATTTTCTTCAGTGCTCATGGAGTACCAGTAAGTTATGTTGAGGATGCAGGTGATCCATACAAAGATCAGATGGAAGAATGTATATATTTAATAATGAAAGAGCTGAAATCAAGAGGAACTAACAATGAGCATACTTTGGCTTACCAGGTTGGTTGTATTGTTTATGCTTCCAAATTTGAGATTTCTATCTTTGCAGTTTTCGTAATTATTGACACATTATGAAGAGCAATCGACTGATTGTTCTATACTGGCCGCCCTCTTGCAAGATTCACTGGGTCGATCTTGTCCTCAAAGTGGTTAAAATAACTTCACATAATAGACTAATACCTAATTTCTTGGAGTCGGTAACTTCCCATCCTGGTTATTGTGGGCGAGTGAAAATCGATGTGCATACAAAAGGAAATGACAGAAAACTTATTCTGATATCCAACTGACATGATGTTGATTTTAATTAATTTCTTACTCGTATGTTCCAGAGCCGGGTGGGTCCTGTACAATGGCTAAAACCATACACCGATGAAGTTCTTGTTGAGCTTGGCCAGAAAGGTGTAAAGTCTCTACTGGCTGTTCCAGTGAGGTATGCTCTGAGAATAACCACCGTTTTTCTCTGTGTCTCAGGCTTTTGATGATGTTTATTCTGATTTTTCTCTTGCACGATCCCTGGGCCTTAATGTTTCTATAAGATTCGAATAATAACGATTTTTTTTTCCCAATTGACCAAGAAAATTAGATCATCGGTCCTTCCTACAGTCATTGCTACGTAGTTGAACGAATCACAACATCGATTAATTATTCAAACTTAGTAATTCAATTGCCTTACCATGTGATGTATCCAATATAATTATAATTTTAAAATTTCAGCTTTGTGAGCGAGCACATAGAGACACTTGAGGAGATTGATATGGAATACAAAAATTTGGCTCTTGAATCCGGAATCGCTAATTGGGGTCGTGTGCCTGCTCTGAACTGCTCTTCTTCATTCATCACTGATCTCGCAGATGCAGTGATCGAAGCTCTGCCTTCAGCAATGGCAATGTCGACCTCAAATACTACATCTGAAGAAGTTGAAAACGATATATTTGGATACGTTGCCAAACTGTTCTTTGGTTCAATCTTAGCATTTGTTTTGCTCCTATCACCTAAAATGCTATTGGCCTTCAGGAACCATGTTTTGTAAACAACACAGAGATCCTCGGTCGAAGTGCATTTTTTGTTTCTTGAGAGCAAAAGCTTGACAGTGGCAGAGACCTTTTGAAATGCTTATGAGGTTTACCTTTACGATATGATTTTATGTTCTTCAGATTAGCAAAGAAATAGGTGATGAATAATGCTTTTCTTTACTACCAGTTTGTTATGCTTTTCTCATTTTCTTTACTACCTTTGATGTCTCGTCATGTCATCTTTTGGAACGGTACAAAACGCACTTTGTTGTATTTGTGTTTGAAAATTACTAATAATTAACAGATAGATTCAAAATGTGGCACTATTTTAATATTTATATATTCTTATATTTTGTTTAGACTTTCGATTAAGTTGCCAATCATATTAGATGTAATCATGTACGGGAATATATTTTTAGAATTTGAAGTTTAAAAATACATGAATTTTTATAATATTTTTATCAACTAATTGATTAAATCACAAACCTACCGAACAAACCTGTTGGGTCAACGGGTCTTCAAGTATCATCGGTTTATGTGACAATTAGGTTCTTACCACAGTGTTAAATGAAGCTTAAATGTATGTTTATGCATTTCTAGACATTGGATAATGTGACAATTATCCTGCAGTCACATAAATTGATGACCATCTAGAGTTTAGATGAATAACATTAATCGATTGGAATATTAGAGCATCTCAAATATAACAATATGCATACAGGCGTGTGACAAGCAAAGTAGGGGCAACAAAAAGAGCATCTTCAACGGGATTGTGGATTGCACTAATTACTTACCCGTGTGAAGAGAGGATATAGAGAAAGAGTAGAGATAAATTATAAAAATTTAAATAGACACATCCTTCCATGAAATAAATGAAATTGAGTGGAGAATGTCTAGCACACTATGGGAGAAAAACCTCGATAAAATACAATTTTTATATGCACAGGTGGTGGGATGATCATTTAAATCATGAAGTCCCATTCAAATTATGATACTTGGAGGTGTCATAATTTGAATGGGTTGAAGTTCGAGGTATTGTGATAAGGGTGTGTTTGAGCCACATTATTTTGGAATAATGTATGTTAGAATAGTAGATTGATGGAGAATATGTGGTTGAAGAAGAAGGAAAAGTTATTGATGTGATGGAAAATATTATTGTGGTTGAAAAATAAGTAGAAGAATGAAAATGAAAATTTTAATGTGGCTCAAATATGAGCTAAATGATCTATTTTCCAAAGGTGTAAAGGGGTGCTACACACACTACAAATTTTTCCTAGGCAAGTAAACACTGTGAGGTACTGTGACATACTTTCACCATAATCAATCGATCGATTTACACAAGAGCAACACTTATGTGTGTTATGTGTGTTTGATGAATATAATTGAGGAAAAAATGTATTTATATAGTGATATGATGAGAAATATGTGATTAAAAAATAAGAAAAAGTTATTAATGCGATGAAAATTATTATTTTATTGAATAATGTATTTGAAAATGAGTTTTGAAAGAATGTGTGTTAAACAAGGACTTAAAATTCATTTAATTCTATTTGAATTAAATTTTAATAATGTAACTTATGCCTAGATGATCCTTAGTCTACGGGACTAATGACCAACCTTTGCTAAGGATGATGGCCATTTTGGATGCAACAATTTTTTTCACGTAAAGATAATTTATTTGCATATTGAATTAGGGCTTTAGCATGCATTGCTAAAGCTAAACAAAAGTTCCAAAATTATTGGCACGTTACTTTTCAATTAATTAAAAACAAACAAACAAAATAATAATAATAATAATAAGTCCCGTTATCAAAATAACTCTTCGAGAGTCGAAATAAGCTACTTATTTCCATTTTAAATTATTTATTATAAACTTGTAAATAATACAAGCAAACATTTAAGCTTGGGTAAACATGCTTACAAGTGCTGCTGCCAATAACTTAAAACAAAACATAGAGAAATTCTCTTAATAGAACAATGCATTAGGATTTTTGGAAGAAATAAAGCATAAATCCATAATCAGTAACACAGCAAAACCAAATCTGACACCTGATGCTAACCTAAATGGGCTAAATTAGACCTAATCATGCACCAGCACTTGCAAGACCAAGCCAGAAATACAAAGACAACTCAGCTGGACGGCGAGGCTTTAGCAGCTCCACTAGGCAGCACAGTTTGAGAAGGTGGAGTTGCATCATAACTCCCATGGGCACTGGCACCAGAGTTGCCATCAGAAGAGTAGGCTGGCGGTTGGGAATATCCACCACCATAACTGTTGTAGGCTGGCGGCTGAGGTGGTGCTCCATAAGGTGGTGGACCATACCCTGGCTGCGATGTTGGATAACTGGTTGTTGGAGGCTGAGAATGAGGATATCCAGGTTGTGCATAGCCTCCTTGGGCGCTAGGCGACTGCTGCGGCTGCCCATAAGTTGGCTGGCTGGTTGGAGGTTTTTGAGCATTGGTCAGTCCGTGAGTTGGGCCATAACCAGCTGATGACTGCATTGCGTAAGCACTTTGCGAAGTCGGTGGCACCCCAAAACCAGGCTGGGTTGATCCTTGAATTGCATAATTGGGATTAGGGCTGTGCTGACCACCGGCATTGTATGCCTGATCGGTTGTAGGCCCTTGACTGGCATCACCCTGGGTTCCATATTCAGCTGTCTGCCCATCAGGGGCCTGGTTAGAGGTGTTACCACAGGTAGAGTTATAACCTTGCTGCAGCTGATCATAGCCTGGAACTGGATTTGGCTGGGGCTGACCATAACTAGATTGAGGCACTGGCATGTTATATCCACCATAGCTATCTTGGGGATAACCTTGTCCTTGACTGTAGGCCGATGGTTGAAGGTAACCATAAGCAGAACCATCAGTCGGAGCATCAGGACCTCCATGAGTTAGCATCTGTGGAGGCTGCTGCTGGCTATAGTAATCATAGCCACCACCCTGAGCAGTTTGCTGATTTTCCGGAGCAGTTGTTTGGTCCCAGCCAGTGGCATATCCACCAGAGGTGGGTTGAGGAGGATAACCAGGGTAAGGTGGTTGGTTCGTGTTGTACTGAGGTGATGGACCAGGGTATGCACCAGGCTGAGCATAACCATATCCAGGTTGCTGCATTGGTGGACCAGGCTGTGCCCAGTTCGCTGGAGGTCGAGTTTGGTAACCTTGCTGAGGATATCCTCCAGTCATTGCTAGATTTCGACTACGATTCTGCATAGAATTCTCAAATTAATAAAGAAAAACCAAACCCATCATAATGCAAAAGATATACGGTAGGTAAAGCATAACAAAACAAAGCAGAAAGCCCCGAAAAATGCGAAACAACAAGTTGCACTAACAATATATCCAATGCTATTATGCAAAGCACGATTTATATAGCAGAGTTGAATCTAGTCAAGATCAGATGCCTACATACCATACTGGTTGGATTGTATTATTGAGTTACTCCTGCAGAAGCCCATCCTCTCCCTATT
>CAIGRP010078723.1:0-19978 GCA_903798385.1 Fraxinus cuspidata
ATTTTTCTTTCCGCTGCTGCGCGACCGAAAGTTGCTGAATTTTCTCGAAATGTTTTTCAAATATCAAATTACACCATAATTTTCTAAAGTCTATATGGACATATATTTTCCATTATAATTTTTATATGTTTCAAACTCCAAAATGTTTCTAATTTACAATTTATTTTGGTTAGCATTAAAGAGGTCAAACAAAGATCTTTTTTTTTTAACGCTTCGAGTTTCGAAAATTTGGGGTGTTACATTCTACCTTAAGGATTGTATACTCCTTTACCCATTCCTAGTGAACCCTGGGTTGATATCTCCATGAATTTTGTTTTAGGTTTACCTAGGACTAAAAAGGGTTGGGATTCAATATTTGTAGTGGTCAGTAGGTTTTCCCTATCATAAAACTGACGATGCCATTAACATAGTTGATTTGTTCTTTAAGGAAATAGTGCATTTACACGGGATTCCTAAAAGTATAGTGTCCGATAGAGATGTTAAATTTCTTAGTCACTATTGACAGATTTTTTTGGGATAAGTTAAGTACAAATTTGTTGTTTTCTACTACATGTCACCTACGAATCGATGGGCAAACCGAAGTGTTAATAGGACTATGATTCAATTATTGCGTACTGTGGTTAATAAAAATTTGAAAAGTAGGGAAGAATGCTTACCTTTCGTTGAGTTTGCATATAATAGGGCTATACATTCTACTATTTCATGTTCACCGTTTGAAATTATTTATGATCAACTAACACTATTGGATTTTAATTCTTTTACCTGTGAATGAACGTGGTAGTTTAGATGGGAAAAAGAATGTCGAGATGGTGAAGTCACTCCAATTNAATAGGGCTATACATTCTACTATTTCATGTTCACCGTTTGAAATTATTTATGATCAACTAACACTATTGGATTTTAATTCTTTTACCTGTGAATGAACGTGGTAGTTTAGATGGGAAAAAGAATGTCGAGATGGTGAAGTCACTCCAATTGAGAACAAAAACAAGCATTATGTGTCACAAGCTAACAACGGCTGGAAGAGTCTGGAAGAGTATTTCTTTTGAACCCGGTGATTGGGTTTGGGTACATCTGAGAAATGAGGGTTTTTAGAGAAAAGAAAATCAAAGCTGCAACCATACAGAGATGAACTGTTTCAGGCTCTCGAGAAATTAGTGACAATGCATACAAGCTGAATCAACCTGGTGAGTATAATGTTTCGGCTACTTTTAATGTATCTGATCTCTCTCTCTCTTTCTCTCTCTCTCTCTCTCTCTCTCTTTGACGCAAGTACGGATTCGAGGATGAATCCTTTTGAAGATGAAGGGGAGATGCGAACACGAAGTCGAGCACGTCAAAGTCAAGCTTGAAAAATAATTCGTTGATTGTCGAAGGAGGTTTGATGACACGGTCGAGAGCAAAGCGAGTGAAAGAGGCGATGTGATTGCTTGCTTAAGCTATGGTGGACGAAATGTCGAAATTACAAGACAAGGAACAACTTTAATAAAGAGGTCGATAGTCGAAATCAATTGGAGCATCGTGTTGTACGCAACACAAGAAGGGGCTGAGGAGCTCAACTATGCGACGACATAGTTGAGATAGGCATACAGTCGCATGCCTTTATACCAAGACCAAAGATGGACTTTTCATTTGATCTATGCGATCGCATAGAGTTACACTATGTGACCGCATAGTTCATTCTGGTCACAATTTTTTCCAAATTGTGCGTAATCTTCTATTTAAGTTAAAACTCTATTTTGTAATATCTTTTGCTTTTTTTTTTTTTTTCTTATTTTTTTTTTTATTTTTAGGCTGCATAGTGTATTTTCGGTAGCCAATTTTTCAAATTTCGTGCAATCTTCAATGTAGTTAAAACTCTATTTTGTAATATCTTTTGCTTTTTTTTTTTTTTGCTTATTTCCCTTTTTAGCTAGGTTTTATGGGTTCCCTATAAATATGACTTATTCTTTTTCATTGGAACACAAAACATTATTATTGAGATTTATTGAGAGTCAAATTTACTTTCGAATTCTTGTTCTTTGTTGGACAAATCACAAATTTATTAAGATTCTTTTTTGACGTTTAAATCAAACGGGGTGAGATTCTCAAATATTTAATCAAAAGGGTCAACATATTGTTTGCACATTGTTCGTTATTTTAATTCGTTATTTTCGAATCAAATCCAAAATTTTGATTACTTTGACTTTCTTGGGTTCGATTTCAATCTAATCGTGGGTTTCATAATTCTTCGCTACATGAGTTCACATCATGTAGCCTGATAAATGAAAGTTCTTCTAACTTGTGGCATAGATTATTGGGTCATATATGCAAAGAAAAGTTAAAAGAGCATCTTGTGAATTACATAAATCATCTTTAAATTTAAAAAGTTCAAATTTTTATGTACTCCAATAATATTATCTATTTTGACTCTTTATTATTAATTTAAATGTGGTTTGAATAGTTAGAATAATGCCATTTAACCCCCCCCCCCCCCCAAACCCACAGGGATTATAACCCTAATCTATATGGTGTTAAGTGTTATGCTAAATGAAATGTGTAATTAGATAACTTATTTGATTTTAGTTATCATTCAATGACATTGGTGCCATATAGACTTTTGTTATAACTCCAGTAGAGTTAAATAGCATTAATCATAGTTTAAAGTTTAGAGTATTGAAATTTGTAACTTATTAAATGCAATTATTGTACATTAAAAATTGAGAGGGTTTAATTATCCAAATTTGGAGAGCAAAACCTACAAAAATTAAAATAAAGAGTCTCTCGAACTTATTTTTAAATATTTATTATATAAAATAAAAAGTATTTTATATTTAGAGAGCTTCTTATAAATACTCTTACTTGTGGCTGACGTTCCTTGGAACTCCAATGAATCTGAAGATGCCCGACGGTTGGGAAAGTGCTGATGCTGGTCAAAAGTTGGGTCAATTTGTACGGAAGAGAACCTAAAAGAACAAAGTCATATGTACAGAAATACATTTCACAAAAGTTTTACACACACTCACATGCGTGGGACCTATGGTAATAAAAAATTTCCAAAACAATTTCACCCTTCCCCCTGTTGTGAGGTATTGGTGGGGGTTCACAGATCCCCTACTTGTACCTACAGCACAACTCAACCTAAAATCCAATCTAATATCCATTTAATAAGTGACAAAAAGTTTCCACTCAGTTTCTACGCTTGAATTAGATATTTGGATACCAATGGTATCTTCTTAATTTTGACATGATGCTTTTCTTGTGGGAAATTTCTGAGCTATTTCCATGGGGCATTAGAATCCTAGTGAAAGTGACATACCAACAATTGTAGCCAAAATAAGTAATGAGATGTTAGAGACACGTCATTTGAGGTATGAAATTTCATGTTTGATTTTTCAAGTTGAAGAATACATATGCACAGATGTTTTATATAGGTAGGTTTCTTTCAATTGTGATGAAATAAACACGATCAATACCAAATAAAGCAATCTTTAATAGCATTTTGTTAAGCTGAATTGGATTGAATGTCCCATTAGCCCACCATAGTTTGACCATTTGTTTGGTTTCCATTAAATTATAATTTTTTTTTCTTTCTCTTCTTATCAACTAAATATTTTTTAATGAAATATTATTACACGTAAACATAATCCAGCTCAATCTCACATAAATTATGGGGGCCAAACGGGCACTGAATGCGCTTACCTAGTCTAGCTCAATCTCACATAAGTTATTTGATTTAATTTATATAGCCCAACTGAAAACCCATATTTCCTCTCTTTTTCTTTTATGTTGATTACATTACTGTGTGAAATTGAAAACCAAAATCCCTAATTTATTGAACCCTAAAATTTTGTCCCTAGACATTTGAAAGACTGTCCCTTAAGTGATTTCTCCCTTGTACCATGTTTTTTTTATGGCCGTATTGATCCTCTGCAAATAATACATCCCTTGGTATCTAGATCTTTCTTTGTTTGAAAAGAAATGTGCTCCTTTTTCTCTTTAATACTGATTTTTATTCTACTTTGTACTAAAAAATTTGCATTTGGCTTCTTCAGTGATGTGTTGGTTTTTTTATTATTTTGCTAATACGCAGAGGTTACAATTGGTGGATCTTTTTTTTTTTTTTTTAATTGTATGACACTCCATGACGACCGAGAAATTATTACGAATTTAAATATAAATCCCATCATAGATGAATTGTATGTTGTATAACCACATCGGGCACAACTTTAATAGGCAATGTTATATTATAATTTTTTTTGTTATTTAGAATTTTATTCATACATTAACTATTTAAAAAAATTGCATTTCTCAACGTAAATTTCTTGCTCCGTCCCCGCGAACACGGTAACCCAGGCTTTGTATGGCACGAACTTGCCTTTGAATAGGTTTAAATTCTAGTAAGTCTTATGTTCTTGAAGTTTGACTACAATAAAATATGCATACCCTTCAGAAAGTAGTAGAACCTAGAATGTTTGGTTAATTTTTCTTCACGTTAAGCCTAGCTTCAAAAAGTCCTAGATCTTCACGTATCATTTTTAAAATATTTTTTTTTTGAACATATAATAAAATTGTCAGTTGTTGAGTCTAATATTAATATATATCACACAATTGTATTTCATATAAAAGGTACAAACCACAAACCATGAGATTGACCTATGAGTTGGTGAAAGGAGAGGAGAAACTACCCATAATAATGGGGATGGAATCACAATATTCTCACCAAAGTCTTTATATGAACAAATGTTATTGGAGAATAAGAATAAAAAAACATACATAATCTGGGCTTAGAGGCATTTCCCATCCCATATGAATATTAACAAATTGAATATATAAAATCTTGTAATCAAAATGGAATCATTTGAAAAAGTTAATATACTTTAACTATCATTAATTTTGGACTTATAGAAGATTAATGCCCTTTTAAGAGTAGCATTGAGTAACCTCACTTAATTGTAATGTAGGGTCCTTTCATAAACCCCTCTAATTAAATGTTATTGATGTGCCTTATAATCACCTAATTGTGTTGATTAGTGCCCATAATCCAATAAAATCTTAGTCTCCTTCATCTGAAATTTCCAAGAGATTGCAATGAATATAATTACAATTAGTTTTATACAAAAACGTGGAATCAAAATCTATAAATATAGGATAAATATACACCTTAAATTAATATATATAATTTGAAGTTTGTGCTCAATGACTTCAAAGTATTTCTTTAAGAGATGTTTGCTTCCTCTAGAGTACCGTTTAGGTTGGGGTCATGCCAGCTACGATAACATACAAGACATGAATAGTTCAATAATGACGGACTTCTACGGATGATTAAAAGATGTAAAATTTTGAATAAAATTTCTAAGAAAAAAATAAAGTTTATTTTAAATTCAGAACCTATTCAATTGGCACACGACACGTCCAAGTTTAAAACTGTATATTCTTTCCCTAAAAACTTGGTCGCCCTCATGACCCAAATCTAATTAAAGAAATTTGACCTGATAAATCCATCTACTTTTGGTTTGCAAATCAATGAAGATTTCCTTATTCTTCATTGTTCACTACAGTTCAAAGAAGACAATAACTGTTTATTTCACATGCACAAAAACTATAGTTGCCTTTTGCCTTGAGTGCCAATGAGACAATGGATCCACATTTCTAAATAAAGTATATTACTTCAATATAGAAATATTCTCGTGCTCACGTTGACAAATCTTATCTTACCCATTTGAGAAAAAACATACTCACGGTTTTCACATTTGTAAAATTTTCCCGACACATCATCAAGTTGACAGTCTGGCTGTCTTATCTTGCACATTGTGGACAGAAGAACAATTTCTTACTTCAGTAATAATATTTTATCTTATTCGGTGAGGCGGACTTTATGTTGTATTTGACATCAAGTTTGACATTCAATGAGCGATAGCAATCATAGCCTTTAATTTTAAGCACACTTCATCAACTTATTGGTTAGATTTCATTCATATAAGAGGGTGTCATCATTAATGAGAATAAGGAATGTACATCTAGTATTATTGTGTACACACACAGAGGGAAATTTATCTTCTATGTACTGGTGAGCTAAGCACCAGGTGACGTGACCCACTAAATAAGGGTGTAATCGATTTTGTAATCAATCATTATCTCTCAGTACCTATTATCTCTCACCACCTATTATAGTGTGTCATATCATTCGAGTGCTTATGATATCAGTCTTATATATATTTGTTAATTATTATTTACTTTTTTTTAGTAAAAAGGGCACAATATTCAGGGAAAAAAAGCATAAAAATATATAAATATCATGTCAACATTTTCTTTTAATTTAATGTGGGAAGTTGATTTAAGATGTTGCTTGAATGTTTGATGATACGAGTTTTTGGAAGTTTCGAAGGTGCTTTCGAGCCTTAGTATTTTTTCAAGACGAATAAGTATTTATGTATTATTATTATTTTGTTACGTATTTGAATTGAATAAAAGAGGGACACTCTTTCTGATCAATTATCTAATACTAAATATAATATGTTTGGTATTAATGACGAAAAAAACACTAAAATGTTTTTCGCTCTACTACTATTCCATCTTAGCCGCCATTAGGGTCAAATACTTTTTCACTGTAAAATACCATACATGTTTTTTTTTGCAAAAGGCATACGACTCATGAAGAGTTGATGAATAAATGCAGGATTTAAGCATTTTACATGTTTTTATTCTTCTGTCGGAGTCGAATCCTCTCTTTATGACCCATATTAAAGTTGAGTCTTCAAACAAAACCCCTCTCTTTCTTTTACTTATTCTTGGAAAAAGTGCTTATAGAAGTATACGTGGATTGCTTAACAATAAATCAAATCATCACTGATTGATTAATTTTTCACCTTTACTCACATGGGCAACTTATAGCTCCTGTTTGATGAGAATTAAAATTAGATTTTTAGTAAATTTTGATACAAGCTGATGAAATATGTGGTTAAAAAGTTGTGGGATCCATAAAATATGTGATTGAAATGAATTTTTGACTTAAATAAAAATTAGATTTTAATCGGTACCAAATATGGGCATAATTTCAAGTTGAATCTATTTAGCATCATTCAACATATTTTGTACGTAAGATTTACTATCTAATGATAATATTGTTCACTACAGTCTAATTTATGTGATAAATATGGTGCAAAAGTTGAAATGAATGACGGGGAATTTTCTAGAAGAGGGTTGTGATGAATAATGAATAAACTTGGGAATTTTTTGTTTGATTATGAGTTGTTTCCTCGTCGGTTGTTAGTGAAACATTTTAGCTTAAATTAAGGTTCAATAAGCAGTAATTAAAGAGTGTGATTAAGATTACCAATTAACAAAAAGCATTGGTTTGTTAGTGCTAACATTATTATCATCCGTGTGGCCACTAATAGTAAAATAATAACTAGTCTTTTTAAAAGGACTAATCATGGTAACACTTCATAAAGCAAAACACTTTTGATTCCAAAATATTATTTTAACTTTGATTTATGGCCAATCACACCAAAAAAGTTTGGCATACATTGATATCTAAGCAACCCTCCATGTGTACTTACCTTCATTTTTGTTGCCGTGTTCGATAGGTTAGGCGGTATAAAATAGAACATTGATAATTGACAAATTTTGTTATTTCGTTCAGTTCAATTTAATGTGTCGAAAATACATGTATTGTGTTTCCTTAATAAAATGATATTTGGAAGAGTTATTGTTGCTAATTAGACTTGTACTGGAATTTGAACTTTCTTTAGTAGTCTTTTGAAATTTATGGCTCCTATTGCTAGTGAATTTAAGGCCGAAGTAACATTCATATGCAAGTCGTTTGAGAACACCATTCTCGAAATTCGAGGTTGGGTTATAAATAAAAGAATTGTCCATTTTATTTTTTTGAACCCTGGTGACATCCATCTTATATATGCTAGTCTTACAAAGAGGATAAGCCAAAATTTTTATGTGCTGATTACTATATTTTTACCCTTTATTAATAGAATTTTACCTCAACAAGAAAGTTCAAAAAATTTAAATAGTAGAAAAATGCTACATCATCTGATATAACAATTGAATATTTCATTAAAGAGAGTATTAATCGGTCTAAATCCAAAAGTATTTACGGAGGCATTTAATTTACTCTTTCAAATTGTTCCCATTTTTCAGGTTTACACAACATCAAAATACTTGTTTGGTTCGATGTTTCAGAAATTACGTTTATGAGATTAAGGTTAGACTTGTAACATAAAACTCAAAACGTATTTTTGACCTTTTAAGTATTTTCATTGAAAACACTCAAAACGTGGAAGATATGGGTTTTAAATGAAATTCTAAAAATACAAAATTCTTAAAAAATTCTAAATTTCTAAAAAATAAATTCTAAAAAAGTTTAATAAATAAAAAATTTAAAAATATATTCTAATAAATAGAAAATAAAATTATAGAAATTTTCTAGAAAAATAAAAATTGTAAAAAAAAAAAAAAAGTTGAAACTCTTATTGATTATTTAAATAAAAATTCTAAAAAATATATATTCAGATAAATAAATATAAAAGTTCTAAGTACGCATTATTAATTTTTATTTTTTTTCTATGTTTTGCTAACTTAATTTATTATTTATTTATTTTTTCTTTGCAGCGAAAAAAATATTGTTCACCAACTTTAAAATGTATATATTGTTTGATAATATTATAATATATGATCGTTCTATTTTACTGAATAATTAAATTTAATCAATAAAATGTTTTAAAATAATTTCTCAAAATTCATAAAAAAAAAAAACACATATTTTAGTTTTCTATTTTGCGATATAGTTTTTCAAAATAACAAACTAAATGAATTTTCAACAATCTTAAAATGAACCCTCGAAATAGAGACTCAAAATGGACTCAAAACTCAAACATGAAATGCAAACAAAATAGTCCCTTACTTTTTCCCACTTTTTCATAAAATCGTTGCGAGCTCTATATCCCAATTTTGTCCTTTCCAATAATCCTTATATTCATTTGTCTGCTTAAAATATACATTAAAAAGGAAGGAAACTTTCCATTACCAAAACAAAGAAATTGGCTAAGAATGATCTATTTCACAAGACAAAATAGTAAACATATGTATATTTTTTATTCCCCACAAAAATGAGATAAATTAAACGACTCATTTTTTAGATTTATTTACCAAGTCATCCGGCCAACAAAAGAGAAACATAATTCTTGCCAAAAAAGAAATACTTTACACAAGAACTTATCGTGTGCCACTTCAACTTATGGTAGGTCGAGAATTCATAGGTGAACAGGAGAATAAGTTTTTACCCGAAAATTTTGAAGCCTAAAACTTAAATTCTTAGTAAGGAGAGTTTGGGATGGAAAAAAAAAAAAAAAGACTAGATTGAAAAATGCCCTTTTGCCTCTCATCTTGAAGCAAAACTTTAATTTGATCATTAAAGTTCTGTTTTTGTTTCAATGGAGAATTTCTATATCCTCTCTGATAAATTTTCATTTGACAAAGTCAAATTTTAACAATAATAGAATTCATGAAGGCGAAAAAACGATACGTATCATTTAAAAATAACAGTTTTTAAGTTTTTTGCTTTCAAAATGAAGAAAGCCTCGAAAAAGAAGGAAAATATGATAATTTATATTTCTGATTCTAGGAAAGTTAATTGGAAGCCATGTAAGAATTCACCCTTTACATTCAAAAGATTTTGACACAATTTAATATTTTTTGAAAAAGAGATGTATAGAACTTTTAGATAAAATAATCGAATATCTAACATGGTAACTTATATAATATTTAAAATAACTATACCAGTAGGCAAGTCATTTGAAAGTGGACAAGAAATGTCCAATTTCGAATGATCATTTGTAAAAATGCATGGTAACTTATATAATATTTTAAATAACTATATCAATAGGCGAGTCATTTGAATTTCGAATGATCATTTGTAAAAATGCATGGTAACTTATATAATATTTTAAATAACTATACCATTTGGCGAGTCATTTGAAAGTGGACAAGAAATGTCCACTTTCGAATGATCATTTGTAAAAATGTCAAAAAATTGTTCAATGTCTTTTTTGCAATATTTTAGACCAAAATGTCCTTAATAATTTATAATTCCACACTAAAGACAAAAATGTGCATACAATTAAATATTTGTTGGCCAATAAATTTTTGACACATAATCTACCTTACTTATTTCAAAAGTACACATCAAATCTCAATAAATGTTATATTTCTCATGACACGTGTATAAAATATCGATAATTACATTTCAAATATCAAGAACTTTATGAAATGTAGAGAACTCTCATGTTTGAAATGAAATATCGTTCTAAATAAATGAAGTATCAAGATAAATAGAGTTCAAATATCGATAATAACATTTCAAATATCGAGAGCATCATTTTTTATGTAGCTTTTCGTGGAAGCTATTTCTTATTCTCGAAATTCGTGATAAATTAAAAAAAATTGCTTCATTTTTCATTAAAGGTAAAATAAAAAATTTAGTACTAAATTTGGTTATTTTTATAAGAGTTATCAAAATTAGATATTTTTTAATCGACAATCATATAATTAGGCATTTTTGTAATTTCCTCTTTAAATATTTTCCTTCGAATTTTTTAATGAAAGAGTGAAGGATTTGAAGCAAAAACTAAAACCGGTGACAGAGAGGTGGTTTTGGTTAATGAAGCGACAAAAACAGGAGCTGTTTTGTAACTGAAAAAGTGAGAAAAAATCAGCTGAAAGGACTGTTTTTTTGTTTTTTTAACCATTACACTCCAAATTCTACCATTCAATGCTTTTTACACGAAGGTCTCGTCTCTCCTCATCTGCACATGCACATTTATGTATCTACATAAATAGAGACAGAGAGTCTAAATTACAGAATGCATGAAAAAGGAATTGATTAAGTGGGTTTTTGTTTGGATTATTGATTGAGGGGGTAGGTTGAAGTGCGTGAGGGGATTTTTCTTTCTTCTTCAAGATTCAAGCTTTTTCCATTTTTCCTGTTCATTTCTATAATTTTAGTACATAACATTATATAAGTATTTAGAACCCTCAAAAACATTTATCCTTTTAGTCTTTCTTTCTCTTTTCTCTTTGAGCATTAAATGGCGCATGCTGATGGCGTCACAGCAGCTGTCTCTCATGATACAGGTGAGAATTCATATTTTGTGGGTTCTGTGAACCCCAGTTCAATTTTCTGTTCAAACACTAGAAAAAATCGGATGAGAAACAGAGAATGCAAAATTCAGAAGTTCTCAATAATTTGTTTTTACTTGTTTGGTGTATCATTGGTACCCCTAGCCTGTCCTTACTTTTCTAGGCAAAATAAGCACTTTTAAACTCATATTACTATTATATATGTTCCTTTGGTTGATTTGTGTTTGGTAGGTGTACAAAGTGATGATCTGTATAGGGAACTATGGAGGGCATGTGCAGGACCTTCAATGGATGTACCTTGTAACGGAGAAAGAGTTTATTACTTTCCACAGGGTCGCTTGGAGCAAGTAGGCGATTCTCGTCTCTCTTAAGAGAATTTTTTCTGTTTCTTGATTTATATTTTGATCATTGCATATTCGATTTGCAGTTAGAGGCGTCGACTAACCAGGAGTTGAATCAACAAATCCCTCGGCTCAATCTTCCTTCGAAAATCCTTTGTCGTGTTTGTCATGTTAATTTACTTGTATGTGAAACTCTTCCGCTTTCTGCTTTTCTCCTCTCTTTGATTCCTTTAGGACAAAATTTTTTTAATTCTTGTATGTTTTTGTTTCAACTGATAGGCTGAACGAGACACAGATGAAGTTTATGCCCAGATCACTTTACTCCCCGAACCAGATGTAAGCAGTTTGCCTAGTTAGTGTCGCTTGTATGTTACATTAGTCCTTCAGTAGACGAAGTGTGAAATTTAATGGTATCTAAACTCCTTTTTGATTTTGGAAATTATTGTATTAACATTTGTGAATAATTCTTGTAGCGTACTGAGCCCATCAGTCCCGACTCATGCCGTCCCGAACCACCAAGGCCAATAGTTCACTCTTTCTGTAAGACATTGACTCCTTCAGATACGAGCACTCATGGAGGTTTTTCTGTTCTTCGGAAGCATGCCACCGAATGCCTTCCTCAATTGGTAGGCAATTACTTTTTACTCTCTTATGTTATTGTAAACGTTGTGTATATTATTGAAATCTCAGGGTTATTTTTCTTTTTGCTTCGTTTCTTTAATTCTTGAAAGTTTCCTAAGTTTTCACAGTCAATTTTTTTATATTCTATTTAAAGGTTATTTTATCTAGCGCTTGAAATGTTCTGATATATGAGATGCTATTTGTGATCCTTAAGGATATGAGTCAAACAACCCCAACACAGGATTTGGTTGCTAAAGATCTTCATGGATATGAGTGGCGATTTAAACATATATTTCGAGGTAATAGTAAAACATATTTCATATATAAGTAGAATGTACTGTTTCTATTATCTATCCAGGTTGTGAACAGAGCTTGAGTTTGCAAACCTATCCTTGCAAAGATAATCAATTTAGAACTACCGCATGTTTTGTTCACGGTTTTGGATAAGACTCGATAGTATGATGGACTATATTTTAACTTCTTTATCTTCCTTAATACTGTCGAGTACTTACAAGTCCTCTCTACCTAACATGCCATTATATAATTCCTATTACACCCTTATATGGACGCCAATTGCATGTGATCAGGTCAACCTCGAAGACACTTACTAACAACTGGATGGAGTACGTTTGTCACCTCCAAGAGATTAGTTGCAGGCGATGCTTTTGTTTTCCTGAGGTGGTTTTTGGTTCTTCCCTTCGACCTTCACCTTTTATTTCGACTATCTATGCACTGTGGCCTTAATAATTTGATTTACCACTACTGTATTGCAGGGGTGAAAATGGGGAATTGCGTGTTGGAGTTCGACGTCTTGCTCAACAACAGAGCTATATGCCGCCTTCTGTCATTTCCAGCCAAAGCATGCATCTTGGAGTGCTTGCCACTGCCTCACATGCTATTACGACACAATCACTGTTTGTGGTGTACTGCAAACCAAGGTATGGCACTGTCTCTCTTTCTTCGTAAATTTGACATAAAAATTCTCCACCATTTTAAAACTCTAGCTTTTTTTATTGTACTATATGATCGATCAGGACAAGCCAATTCATTGTTCAATTGAACAAATATTTAGAGGCCATACATCATGAATTTTCTGTGGGCATGCATGTGAAGATGAAATTCAAAGAAGAAGATTATCCTGACAGAAGGTTCCTCATTTGTATTCTGTTCCGTGCTGTTTTTGGTACTTTGAAGCTTATAAAGTCTCAAGTTAATTCAATTCATGTCAATCTTTCCAGGTTCATAGGCACTATTGTTGGTGTTGGAGATATCTCTCCGCAGTGGAAAGACTCTGAATGGCGCTCATTGAAGGTTAAAAACTGTCTTTAAGTTCTGTCTCATATATTGATTTGTTTTTGCTTATCCTCTCATAATATTTTCCTTTTCCAAATTATTTCTCCTTTAGATTCAATGGGATGAACCAGCAACCGTGCTGCGGCCAGATAGGGTCTCGCCATGGGAGATAGAGCCTTTTGTAGCTTCTACTTCTGTAGACATTGCACAACCAGCAACAAAAATCAAAAGACTCCGTCCTCTTGATCTGACACATGCTGGTATACTTACGTTATTACCTTTACACCTTTTAAGTGAACCAACTGATGATTTTGATTAATGACTTTGTCCTGGATTAATCCTTAAGCCCTAATCCCAATCCCGAGAGCAATAACAAACGAAACAAGAAATAGAAACAAACTCACAGAAATGCAGTTTAGTTCACCCTCAGTCTAAGAGCTAAGTCTACTCGCCGGTGCAGATTTTTTTATTGTAGTGATACCACAGCGACTTAATACAAACATGTGAATGGTCAATATATCCCCATAATAATGAAGAGTATAATTATGATCTACACATCTAACAAACTTGTGGTGGCAATTGTAACATAGAAACTGCAGTCACTTCTGTTGTGTCTCTTCTCTGATATGCAGGGTCATCTGTGTCCGTTGAATTAAGCCACTTAGGTAATACCACTGAAGTCCAAACCAATGAAAACCAAGCTTTTCAACCTCCAAAGGTGAATTGCAATGCTCCCAACAACAGTGACTTCTGTAGTTCTAGATCCCACACTGGTGGAATACAGCTACCTACTTTGCTCTTGAATGGTTCTCTAAACCTTTTTCGAGAATCTACAGAAGATGATAAAAATGTGGCAGTACAACCTGATCTTTCCGATTATAATTTTCCTGTCTCATCAAGGGCAAGCGACCACTTCCTTGAACAAGTTGAAATCAGTAAAAAGTATGAGACTTCTTCAGTCTGCCGGTTATTTGGTGTTGATTTGAGGAACAGATCATATATTATCCCACCAGCGGAGAAGGTAGTGCCATGTCCAAACATCGATGTCCAGGATCCAAGTTACAGATCAGAAGATGATCGGATGAAAAATTCCGCGTCATCGAAAGGAATACAATGTGTTCAAGTGGAGGGGCTGTGGAAGGATACACAGAGCAAACAAGATTTTGCTTCATCTTCAAGAACCCGTATTAAGGTGAGTTCACATTATTAGATGAATTTCAAAATTATAATTTAAGAATTAGTTCTGAAAGGTAACCATTTGTTTTATTTTTAGGTGCATATGCAAGGGATTGCCGTTGGACGTGCTGTGGACTTGACTACATTGATGGGTTATGATGACCTTGTTAACGAGCTGGAGAAAATGTTTGAGATTAAAGGAGAACTTCAACCTCGAGACAAATGGAAAATTGTTTACACCGATAATGAGGGGGACACGATGCTCGTAGGCGATAATCCATGGCCGTGTGTAGCTTGAAACTCTTGATTATCGGCTTTTTAGTTTCATCAGATAATTTTAGCACTTATTTTTTACTTTTGACTCATTGCAGGGAGTTTTGTAAGATGGTCAGGAGAATTTGCATCTATTTGAAGGAGGAAGTGAAGCAAATGAATCCGACATTCAAATTTCCATTTTCGTCTCTAGAAGTTGAAGGCACAATAGCAAGCTTAGATTCGGAGACAAAATCTGAAGCATAGAATTTGTTCTTCTTTTTAGGGGCCTTCCTAAATAGGTAGCAGAAGTTAATGAAGTGAACCTTTCTTGGAATTTTGTGAGTACTAAATACTTTGCTTGCGGAGTGTGTGGTTTTCGTTTGATTCATAACTTTTGAATCTGTAAAAAATGTAGACATTCTTTTCTTATTATGGCAAGCTAATGATTTGTTTGAATTTCCTGTTTATATTTATCTTGTCTTAAGGGGAATAAGCAATGTAGCATTGTAGCTCCCTCATTTCTTAGCTTTGCATAATCTGGCAGTTTACACCTATTTATCTAAGATTGTTTCGGCCGTCTCTATGGTAACACATAATCGACAACAATTAAGAAATGAAAAGAAGTTGTTACGCCTCTTCTAATGAGGCTTCAGATCACAACCACGTGTCAGCTAGCTAGCAAGCTCAATCGGGCTTGCACTCCACGCCACTGTCCTGCCTGGCCGAGTTGAGGCCATATATAAGGTACTCGAAGTGATGTATCACCTCCGTTGAGGTGCAATGTAGAGGCCGACCCTTCATGGACATATATAACCGATTCGAGGCAATTAACATCTTTTTTGATAGAAAACATATTTCAATTCACATTTTCAAGAGATCTTTTGTACAAAATATTACTATGATTGATTGATGTGACATTTATTTAGTGACACCTCAAATGTCAACTTGTCGGTCTATTTTTCAGAGGTCTGGCCTAAATTTTAGAGTGGCTACTTTTCAAAAATATTAAATGTCAATCAACCTATGATTGATGGAGCGACCTCTATGAAAAGGTACTTCGACCATTAGGATGATGCCACGTGTCTTTTTATCCAACCGTGACAATTTCTCCCCTTCTGCTATAGAAGCTCACACACTTAGTGCCATTTGAAGGAAATGTAATTTTATACACTCAAAGTAATCTTAAACCTTCAATATCCGAACACTAACGTGGCTTATGTCTTCTGATCATCCCTATCCAAATACACATACAATTGATGGATTTGGTCGTCTGAGTGCAGGCAACCACCTTCACCTTCGGAGAAGGCAACAAATTTTTAAGAATTTGTTCAGGTGTGTAGGACTTTATATACGTGGACGTAAGTGGAGCCATGATTTGTTGGCCACATCATTTGTACATAAGCCGAGTCAACAAATTAGCGCCATCTATGAGAATTCATACTATCAACCACGAGAAGACTTCGTGGAAAAAGCTTATTAGAAAGTTCTTGAGAACGATAATTATAAGGTCTCATGAGAACGATAATTTGGATTCTTACGTCCATTTTATTACTTGTTAAATGATATTGTATATTTACGCTACAAAATATTTTGAATTGCAACCCAAATTCGATTGGGATTTGGTGTTTTGGTTGAAAGGGAATTGGTGTTTGGTTGAAAGGGTTTTTGAAGGAGTCCAATATGGACCAAGGAGAAAAAGTTAACGCATTTTCCCTTGCTAAATGCCGAGCTTCTGCTTGAGGGCTCAGAATAGGAAGTCTAGTGCTTGCGGGTGTGAGCTTAGCAATCGAGTGCTAGTACGACCGCTTAGTGTGCGCGAGTTATACCGTTCGAGTGGTCGTCTTATCCGGCCAAACCCGCTTTTCAATTTTTGATGCATTTTATAATACTCATTTCATTGTTTTAAAGGTTATATATATATTCCACAACTTGTAGACTCTTTATAACATTAGAAACCATTATATTTGGTTCAGGGTGCATAAAATCTTGTAACAACAATCATTGATCTTGATTTTTTACATAGTGAATTCTCTTTTTCTGCCTATGGTTTTTCCCATCTTGGGTTTCTACGTAAAATCTTGATTTCTTGTTTGTGATTGATTTATTTTATCTGGCAATTATCTTTCTTCATTCATAACAAATTTATATCAGAGTGAGGTTGATTTTTCGCATGGCGATGGTGAAATATGATATTCCACTATTGGATTACAACACGAGGTTTTCTCTATGGCACGTGAAGATATGAGACGTGCTCATACAAATGGATTTGGATGATGCTCTGCTTGGGCTTGTAAAATGTTTTCTTCTTGGATGCAAGAAGAAAAGTAATGTAATGATAGGAAAACCATATCACAAATTCATGAAAAATAGTTTGACTAGTAAATTACACTTGAAATAGCACTTGTCTTCTCATCATATGTCCAAATGTACGTCTATTGAGGATCACTTGATAGTTTTTAAGGAAATTTTAGCTGATCTTGAAACTATTAAAGTTAAATATAATGAGGAAGATCTTGCATTGATATTGTTGTATTCACTGTAATCTATATATATAAGTTTTAGAGACACTATTCTCTATAGAAGTGATACTTTCATGGTTGATGAGGTCTATGATACTTTACTATCAAAGAAGAAGATGAACCATCTTGTGGTTAGATCTGAAGTCTAGTCATAAGGTTTGGTTATTCATTGGAGGAATCAAGATAGGAATTTTGGTAACAATATAAAGGACAGATCGAAGCCTAGACATAGAGAGAAGACATGTCACTTTTGCAAAAGAAAGGAACATATTAGAACTGATTGCTACAAATTTAAAAAAAATTGAGGATGGCTGCTATTAAAGAAAAAGGAAAGCAACCTGAAGATGCAGGAAAAGCCAATATTGTAGGAGATTGCCAAAATGAAGGAGATCTACTGGTGAATGTTGACGGTGATTCCAATCCTCGTGTGGATTGGGTACTTGACTTGGCTTGTATATTTCATAAGTGTCTTAGTAAGGACTGGATTACAATACGAGGTGGTTTCGAGAGGTGCTGTGATTATGAGAAATAACGTGCTTTGAAAAATAGCTGAAATTGGATCAGTCGGGATCGCAATGTTGGACGGGGCTATCAAGACACTTACATATGTGATGCATGTTCCAAACCTGAAGAGGAATCTCATATCATTAAGTACCCTTACAGACGAAAAATAGAGTACCTCACTTACAGATGAGAGGTATGTTCCAGACCTAAAGAGGAATCGCTTACCCTTGATGCTAATAGATACATGTACACTGGTAAAGGTAGATTTTTGAAAGTTAGCAAACGTGCTCTTGTTATGATGAAAGAACAAAAAAAGCTTAACCCGATTATATGTATTGTAGTGATCTACAGTTGCAGAAGATGTAGCTGCCACCACTTCTTCCTTATCTGATGAAGAATTTACTAAATTGTGGCATATGTGGTTGGGGCATATAAGTGAGGATGGGATGGAATAATTAAGCAAAAAAGGACTTATTGATGGGTAGAGTACTAGCAAAATGAGAGTATTATATTTTTGGAAAATGGAAGAGGGTAGAAATTATGAAAAAGAGTTGCAATACGAAGGGAACACTTAATTATATCCATGCGGATCTCTGGGGACTAGTGATGGTGCCTTTTAAAGGATGTGCAAATCATTTGTTGACAATAATTGATGATTTCTCTAGAAAAGGTTTTAATTTCTTATTGAAATATAAGAGTGATGTGTTTCTACTTTCAAGGAATGAAGACAACGATTGAGAAGCAGATTGGAAAGCAGGTAAAATGTTTTCGTACAAATAATGACTTGGAGTTTTGTTCGAATGAATTCAATAAATGTTATAAGGTAGAAGCAATTATGAGGCACTTGACAATGCGGCATACTCCACAACAAAATAGTGTGGCAGAAAGTATGAATAGGATTTTGACGAAAAATATCTAGTGTCTGCTTACAAATTTTGGGTTGCCTAGGACATTTTGGATTGAAACTTCTTTTACAGCTTGATTAATCATCAATTGTTCACCTCATTGCTATTGAGAAAAAGGCTCCAGAAGATGTATGGTCTGTTAACCCTCCTAATTACCCAGACTTGAAAATATTTGGATTCACTACTTATGTTCATGTTAATAGTGGGAAGTTGGAACCAAGGTCTAGGAAGTGAATATTTCTTGGTTATAAATTCGGGGTTAAGGGATAAAAGCTTTAGTGTGCAGAAACTAGTAAGATAGTGATCGACAGAGATATGGTGTTTGAGAACATGCTGTGGTTCAAAATTTACCTTGAAATGATTCTGGTATTGCAACTCAGAAGGAACATAGCACTTAAGTGGACTTAAAGATCGATTCGAGATCAAAATCAGAGTCTTCAGCTCAGTCTAGTTTAGAAGTGAAGGAGATTGCTGCTTTGCCAACACCTCCAGTGGCACCACAATATTCCATTGCTAAAGATAACCTAGTAGGGTGATTAGACATCTACAAAAGTATGAAGAAGCTGATTTGGTAACATATGCATTGAATGTGGCTAAAAAATATTGATTCCAATGATGAGCCTGCTATATACATATAAGCAGTAAGTTGCAATGATTCTGACAGATAGATGATTGTTATGTAGGAGGAGATGGAATCACTTCATAAGAATGACACGTTGGAATTAGTGAAATTACCCAAGAAGAAGAATGTGGCTCGTTGTAAATAGGACTGTAAATGGATCAAACATGGATCGGATCTGCTTATATCTGATTTGATCTAATAAGAAAATTATCTGATCCGATAATCCAACGGATATATGATTGTTAAATCCATATCCGATTTGCTATGTTATCAGATATCCAATCCGATAACCCGATCCAAAATTAATAAAAATTAGGGAAAAAAATCAATGTTGAAATTAAATCATCATATATTAAACAAAAAATTGAAAATCGTCAAATATATAGTTAAACCGGCCAATTAACCTTAAACCAAAAAATCGGATCCGATTTTTCCAAATAAAATGATTTTATGTTCTTTGAAAAATTTTGAACTAACTTGAGGCTCACCTGTTTTACTAGCAAGCCCAATATGGATTTCTACCATCATGATGTTCCTTTTTAAAAGAGAGATCATCTTCTAATTTTCAATTGACATTTGATGTAGGATAAGGTAAAATTGAATTTCAAT
>CAIGRP010078733.1:0-54034 GCA_903798385.1 Fraxinus cuspidata
TTTTTTTTTTTTTTCCATCTTTGAATCTGTGTTGTCCATTTCAAATTTCTGTACCAATTTCGTGTACCTGTAGACTGATTCGTATAAACATATTGTTTGAAGGAACTAATATTATTTAATGGATGAAAATGAGAAAAGTCAGAAGTCAAAAGATTAAAAAAAAAAAAAAAAAACTAGAAAAAAGCGCTGCGTTTATTTTCACTTGTAATGTACACATCCTGCAAGAAAATTTCTACTTTCAACCATGAACTATGTTCAAATTACCAGAATACAAGCAAAAACACAAAGATGAAAAGCATATGATAAAAGAGGAAATATAGCAAAATATAGATTGTATTTGGTTAAAAACACTTCCAAAGTAAATTCTTGATCCTATGGTATCATATCAATCCCTGGTAGAGTGAGCTGAGTCAGTCAAGGTGCCCATCCATGCTGGTGGCAACATCCCAGTTTGCTCATTCACAGTCTTAAACAATGGTGGCAACATTTTGTAAACACTACTTACTTCTTTCATTGCGTTATTACCACCTCCTGCACCATCGGCTGCCTCTCCGCCTCCATTTGTCCAAATGCTGATTTTGGGCTGTAGTCCACGCACAGCCTCTGCATTGATTTTGGCTATCTCTTGAAACATTCCACCACTGATCATCAGATAGTCCCTCAGGGCTGCATAATTGCCTCCCAACGCATCAAGCAGGGTGCGAATATAAATTCCTTGAGCTTCTGCTGCGGCTATAAGTCCTTCTGCTTCCTTCTTCTTTGCATACAATTCACCATCTACGATTTGCTGACGACCATAAAAACTAGCCTCGGCTGCTGCTTTTTGTGCTTGTGCTTCTTTCTCCTTTTCATATAGATATGCTTCTGCAGCTTTCTGTTTCTTGTAGAGCTCCCAATTTGCCTCTTGTACCTTCGGTTTCATGAGAATATCAGATTAGGAAGATAGATGGTAACATAATTGTTTCGTAATTCATCTAACTTCTTAATTTCTTTGTTAATCAAGGGAAAAATATCTAGTAGGCCTTATGATAATCATATCATCGTTAAGGATCTAGGTTGATTCACGCTAAGGACTTTACCTTGCTTCTGATTAACTTAATTAGTACTCAATTAAAGTAACATAAATATTCGTGGAAGTTTAATCTTCTGTTATATATCTTCAGCAAAATGGTTTGATAAAATCTCTATTTACCCAAAATTGTCCCTTCAAAGTAATTACTTATGATCAAATTTTAAGTCTACAGTAGTAACTGTTTATCAGCTTTGATGGGTGTCAAAAGAGGACATAAAAAGCTAGAAAGGCAAAGATATTGATTCTCAAACAAGATTGTGCAACAAGTATCTATACCTTGGTTTCGTATTCAACACTAGCTTTGCTCAAAAACTCAGCCTTGAGCTTCTCTGTCCGTGTCAATGCATTCATACTCTCGACCTCCCTCTGCAGCTCAGCTTCCCTAAGTGCCACTGCTTTTGAAGCCTCCACCTCGGCCACCTGTGACTCCTTAGCCCATCCCGCCTTCTTCTTAGCCAGTTCTGCATTTGCCTCTGCCACCTCAGCCTCATTTTGATTCTCGTAAACCTTCACCTCGGTCCTCACCTTTATTTCCTCCAAGAACGGAAGAGGGACGGAAACACTTGATATAATCTTAGTTTCTGCATCAATTTTTGCAGCGTTTTGAAGAGTTTGCCCTTCTCGAAGCTTTGAACCAATCTCTCCCTTCATTCTGGCTTCAGAAACATCAACTCTTGCCTGGTTTGCTGCTTCCATCTGAGTCTTTTGGCCCAAGTAAGAGAAGTACTCGTGACCAGGCACATCCACAAGCTGTTTGACGTTGGCATTATAGATTAGCAATCCAAACTGGTTAAGTTCAAGTTGTACTTTCTCAAACACTTCTTGTTTAAACTCTTTAGCCCCTCGAAAAACCTCTTCCATAGTCATTGAGGCTGCTAGGACACGAGTCTCCCCCTCGATGATACCTTGAACAAGTTCTTTAACATGGTTTGAGAGCTTGTCATGAGGCGAGATAAGCTTGGCATACTTTAGGAGGCTGGCTTCATCATCAATACGAGGCCCTATAGTGAAGACTGCCGGGAGGATGAACGGTAGCTTCTCGGCACTCATAGCTTGCACTTCAAAGGTGTAGTTAACCGGGGAAACATCAAAGATTGCACCCGACTGACCGGGAAGAACCCATGCTTTTTTCGCAATCTTAATATCACTGATGCCTACTCCGGTAATTACTAGGTACTCCGATGCACTTGCAACTTCATACATAGTTGCCTATGGGTGGAAGTGTGGCCAAATGGTGTTGAGGAAGGTTTTAAAAGTTGAATCTAAGTACAAAATTGTGTAGATAGAAGGGGTATGTATATATCTAAAGACAGTGTACAAAGGAGAATAATTCAAGATCAAAAGATTTGCGTGGAATTTACAACAAACTTTCGCTGCTTAATAATTAATAATATGATAATTAGGCCTTAATACTTTCAAATGAGTGGTAGCAAAGACACAAGGATTGACAGCTGGTTAAATCATTGACAAAATCAACACAAAACATTAATATAGAATTTAAATTATTTAATGAGTTAAAGAAAATGGTTTCCTTGAGAGTAAGATGATACAAATGGAACCTTCAAAGTCAACGCGAGTGAATAGATAAGATTTGTGAAGATGATACAAATGGAGCCTTATCCTTTTTACGTTAATGCCAGTGAACGACAAGACTTGTGTTCCCAACTCGTTATTCTGCAATAGTCTGATATGTTCGAAAGAGAAGAAACCTTGTTTAAAAGTTCCAACTAGATTAACTCCTTACATGCTCCATCGCTTGTAGGTCGCATCTATGTTTATAAAACAGACTAACACATGCACAATTTTTAACAACGAACGACGAAAAGACTTGAATTCGAGACCTTTATACATCTTGATATCATATTGAATCGTCTCATCTAAAAATTTAAATTGTTAAAAAAGAGAACATATCTATTTGCATACATCTTAGAGAAAACATCTCCTCGCACGCAAGTCAAATTCATTTTTTCTTCCGAGGTAAGACAAAGGACAACGATTATTACTCACTTCATCTAAAAAGCTCAAGTTAAACAAAAAACACATTCCCTTGTTCAACTTCATCGAGGTAAAAGTGAAATTCTGTTTATCATCGCATTTAAAATTGATTAAATTTCACAGATTACAAATCCAGAACCCACTTCATTCCATGTATGTCCAGATTCGCTGCAAATTGCGGAGTTGACGACAATAAAAAGGAACAACTTACAACTGTTTTTTCCTGCCAAATATGAATAAGCATATTTATTTAATGGAATTTTTACCTGGTCTAAACCCCATATTTGGCTATTAAAAATAGCAGCAAGACTGAGAATAAAGGATGTTTCAAAGAAATTCACGTGCTCCATACCATCGAATAGGCCAATTAAGATTTCTTGGCGGTAAACCCATTTTTTTAAGACATCATTCTTCATTAGTTTACAAGTTACGTCGTCAAAATTCGAAGTCTATGACAACAAAGGTCATCGCCATCGATGGTTAGTTCTAGGTAATTTCTTTATACTTGCCCTATCTTGCTGAAAGAGCACATCCTCCACCAACACCCTAGCATGAATTTCTATATAGTACTAGATAAAATCGAACAAATTCTTTTTCCTATAATACTGTCGTGCATTATCAGATCCAGCCTACAAAACATGTCATTAGTACACAAGTCAAAGCATACCAAAACTTGCTTTAGGTAGCTACACAATTGTTCCGAATTCAATTGGCCGTTCAGCATCAATTTCGTTTCTAAGCAGATTGCAAATTCCTGATTTCACATTTTGGCATAGCTACCAAAACCAATGGAAAGAAATGTATTTCCCGTAGTTGACGCCCAACCAATCAGCAATTGAACATTTAAAAGAGTTGATTCAACTATTATGAAACTACAAAAAAGAAATTATTGGAGTTGGTGGCAAAAGATAAGAGATTCCAAACTATTAAAATTGCTCAAGAAAATTGAGAAATTCCAAAACCGGGTAATAGGAGAATATAATCTAGCAATTCGTAAAATACAAAATATATCAATTTCTCGCGGCAAGCAATATCACCATATTTTCAACAAGAAACAGTCTCAGACGGCCCTTCCAAACACTTTCGAACCTAGACATTCAGAACCCTAGTCTCACATTCCTGTAAATGCCTTCTTCCCAAGACCGGAAGAACCAGCTGGGATCACCTTCAAAACATTGAACCTCACAGTTTTTGACAATGGCCTGCAAAGTCAAAAGTATTATAAATTGAATTTCAAAGCTCCATTTAAAAGATATTCGAATAAAGCAGAGCTTTGATCCCAACCTGCACTGGCCAATTATGACATAATCTCCTTCTTTCACACGGAAGCATGGAGATATGTGTGCTGGAATGTTTGAATGCCTCTTTTCATATCTGGAAGACAAATATTAATACAGATGAATACAGTCGTACAAAACCTAAAAAAAAAAAACACACTAAAAGTGATTAGGTCACACCTCTGGTACTTCTTGACCCAATGCAGGTAGTTACGACGAACAATGATTGTTCTCATCATCTTGGCACTGTGGCATGTCCCAGCAAGAATACGGCCCCTGATGGAAACATCACCGGTAAAAGGACATTTCTTGTCGATATAGGTACCTAGAAAGAAGTGTTTATAAGTAAAGTGAAAAAACAGCAGTGAAACCCAAACCTTAGAATATAGAACATTTCTCATAAGATGATATATTTCATCAACGTACTCCTCCAAGAGACACTGTTACCAAATGTGTCAAAATTCAAATACCAAGCATTAAGATAAAAAGGCATGCCCCATGCTCAAACCCCAGGAAAAAAAAAGTTAAATAGATAAAGATAATTCAAATTTTTGAAGTGCAGTTTCCAAGGATATAGATTGGTAAGTGGTAAACCTAACTACATCAGCTAATATTTGTACCGTATACAGAAAATGGATGACACTGTGGTACAAGGTACTATTTCATCTTACATTTACACATGGGAAGATAGAGAGGGAATCCCTAGTTGTAACAATTACATCCTCAGGACTTATTTTTCCTCAAAGCACATGAGCAAAAATGCAAAAACGCAAAAACATTCCAGTAAATATGCTGCCTCATAATATAGGCGAACTTCTCTAAGGAGTCCTTGTTCAATGGTCAAAGTGAGAAAAAGCAAACCTCAGCCCTTTACAGTGGACATTCTACCTTACCTGCTTATGTGAATGGTGAGTTGAATAAAAAACCTGGCACGTTAACTAAGCAACATCGTAAACAGAACATATAACCACATCAATGGCAACTCGCCAATTGAGCAATCTGTTAAGGTCACTCAAGTACTAAGCAAGTTGACTAGCCAAGTGTCTAGCTGAATCGAGGACACGACACCATGTCAGAACTGTAATTCTGTTTAATGCATGCATCAAAAGCTTCGGGATTGGATGATTCTTGACTAACTTTATTCCCCAAGAGTCTTCCTTTAACAGACTGTTGCAAAATTAAACCCTTCTTAAAAACACTCTTCAAAAATTTGCAAATCAGTTGAACTCTTTCCTTGGACATGCAAACACTTGCTAATAAAAACACCACTCTTTTGTCCAATAGCCAGCATTTGTCCAACTTAAACAATTCAAGAAACCAAAAAGTGCCCAGGGAAATTAAGGTGTGCCCCCATATTTATCAAGGCAGTTCATGTTTCTGACGTGCATTTCAATCATGATTTAGGTCTAGAAAAGACTTGAAAGAAGTTGTGAAATGGCTGGAGTCTGTTCATTAGATGGTGGAGGAGGGGGCAAGGAATTAACAGCAAACTAAACCAATAAACCAGAAGGCCACAATCCACCGCCACATGGGACTATTAGAATATTAGAGAAGGTAGGGCAATTCTAAATTAATTCGGTAAGCAAGGCCTTTTCTCTTCTTGTTTCAAGACATTGATCCTCAAATAAATTTCCTCAGGGTCTATAATTTATCCTACCAATTGCCCAAGAATTAAAAATTATGCAATTCATTTAAATAGATTCATCCAGGATAGATAAGTGGAAACAGATCCGAATAGGCCCAATATACTTAGCTATGAAATACAAAATAAAAAGTGATTTTGCAGAATTCTACCAGTATCTTAAATACAACATTATTCCAACATAAATTTAATTAAATAACCCAAATGATTTGAAAAGATTCAATCTTTTGAAACAAGCATTTAATTCCAATCTTAATATACATTATTCCAACATATATGGATTTTTTTCTAAAAAGCTTCTAAAATCAGAGAGCTATATCAATTAAACAAATCCATTTCAAACAAAAAATAAATCTATGTACAAATAACCATATACACACCTTCAATAGCGTCACGTGGAGTCTTGAACCCGAGCCCGACGCTCTTCCAGTATCGGTTTCCTCCTTTTCCTGGCCTCTTTCCCTTCCCTGTCTTCTTCGAGCTGCAAAATACCCAGTTTCACCCTCATAACATACACATCCATGTATTCTATAGATGTATTTTTTTGCAAATGCCCACAAATAATCTCTTACCAAAGGAAGACCTTGGGCTGCTTCAGAAACGCCTTCTCAGTCTGCAAAACAATTGCAAATATCAGCTTCATTCAAATTGTCACTACTTGCAGCATGCATAAAAAGCATATCTTTATATAGGAGAGAGGAATGTAGATACTCACCTGTTCCGCCATGGTTGAGTTGTAAAGAGTTTGTAGGTGAAAACGCAAGCGTTAGAAATCTCGGCAGCTAGAAACCCTAAAGTGCAGCAGCGGATAGAAAGAAGTGACAGGCCCCAAATAAGATTTATATATATATATCGTTGAACCCTAATTTCGATGCAGTATAAACCGGATTGGCCCATTGTTGCGGATCCAGACTCAGTCCAAACATGTAAAATATTTAATGGACAGCCCACCAATATGAGGAGGCCCGTGAAGGGAAAAAAATGACTTGAGGCACCAATAATAAGGCCTCCTGACGTTTCGCGAGTTTTTTGAAGTAGCCCGTGATCAGCCTTTGGTATAGGAATATATGGTGCCCCAAGTCAAGACGGTCTTCATCATATAGCCTGCTTTAGCAAAAATTTGAATGATGTTAAACGCTAATATTCGACCTATGACATATAGTTTTATGCATGGTGCGATATATTCATCCTTAACGTTACCATCTGAAGAATATGCCATTTACTTCGATAACCTGGCACTTTGATAACTTAACTCTCAGCGTAAGTTAAGTGAGCGATATGTTAAATGGTTGGAATTCTTAAAGAATACTATTCATCCTTAACCATCATTGAAAAGTAAAGATGCTAATGTTCTAAGTCGTATTTCCATTGTCCTTCGTGCTGTGAGCCACAAAGTGTTAGCTTTGAGTGCCCGAATGATGATGATTATCTTACTTATTTTGATTTTGGCATAATCTAAAAGGATCTCTCAGACAATCCCTCGTGCGATCATGTTTGTTTCCTCTCTTTCAGGATGTATATCTTTAAAGGATCAAACTTTGTATTTTTCATACCTCTGTTAGAGAATTTTCTAGTTTTTTGCGTTGCACAATGGAGGTCTAGTTGGACATTTTGGTAAGGATAAAACCGTTGCCCTAGTAGATGATAGATTTTATTAGCTTTCCCTAAAAAGGGATGTTGCACATATCGTTTGCTAGTGTCGCACATGTCAATTACGGAAGGCACGTAAAAAAAATATTGGTTTGGACACTCCACTTCTACAATGTACTTTGTTCTAGAATTACCAAAAAACTGCTACAACTCTATTCTAGTACTAGTGAATAGGATCTCAAAAATGTCAGCATTTTATTATTTGTTTCAAATTTATTAATGCTTCCCATGTTGCTAAAATTACTTTTCAGATAAATTGTGCGGCAGCATGTGTTGCCTACCTCCAATGTTTCTGATAGGAATGACAAGTTTGTTTGCTATTTCTTGAAAAACCGTAGAAAATGTTTGGTACCACACTCAAGTACTCATCTGCAAACGACAGTTAAACAAAGGTTGTTAACGGTAGTTTAGGTAATTTACTAAGATTTTTTAGTCGAGGAGAAACTGCTTACACGGGATCTTGTCTTACATATAGGTGAGTACGCATATAACAACTCTGTCGTTTGGTCCACAGTAAGAGCCCTTTTGACATTGTCAATGGTTTCTCTCCTTGCCCACCAATTGACCTTACACCTTTTCCTACTAATTTTTGGCCTATTTCTTCAGCACAAGCCTCTGCAGGTCATAGAGGGAAAAAATTCTTCAAGTAAAGATTGTCGTTGTTGACTCACATAGTAGGCATAGAAAATTTCAGGTAAGTAATTATGTGATGGTTCATATTGTTTCAAAATGTTTCCCTAAACATGTTATTAAAAAACTTAGCCATTTCCCTCTCTTTTCACAGTTTGCCTCGAGGATGTCATCTACAGTATTCCCTCATCTTCCCTCTAGAAGATTATTTCTTTTATCTCATATCAGCAAAAATGAAAGAGCAGGAGGCTGCATGGCTAATTTGAACCATTTCTGAGGGAAGTCCCTCAATCGTTCATCTACCTCTCTTATACCATTTCGAAATTCCTTATGGTGCACTTTGCTACACATTTTTCATCAGGAAAAATCGTCAACTATAGAAATCACATGACTGACTCAAAGTAGGATGTCCCAACTGTAAGAACTAGAATCATTTAAAATTGAATTTATCTGTTCGTACAGAAGCAATTCTGCCAAAAATTCACCGGATGCTGTAACATCTAGTGGTTGGTATTTTTTTTTTTTTTGGGTATTGTCCAAACGAAAGCTACTAAGTGCATTATGTGAAAATTCTAGCAGTATTCTTCTGTACACATAGCAGGGGTGTCCAATTCCAACTTCTCACTTTCAGTGATCCAACTTTGGACGCGTTTTTTGGGATCTTTTCTTAATCAATTATATGTATCTTTGGTACTATGCAATTTGTAGATGTAAAAAAGTCGATCACTGAGGCTGATTTAAAGATGGTTATTGAAATACCAAAAAATAACTTAATGTTATTGAAATACTAAAAAATAATGTTATTTAACACCAGTGATGCTAGAGCTTCAATCTTTGCATCATGATATGACATGTTCAATTATAGGTAAAATTATGTGATTCATTTAATTATACATTTCATTTAACGACACATAATGTTAGCTATACTAGCATTGTAACACCCGTGGTGCTAAATATCATTAATACCAAAATGGTCCAATTTGTTTACTTTTAACCATGTCCGGAGTATGACTCAACTTTCTTCTTATGTTCAAGGACCTTTCGCATACCAGAGCCAATTGTAGTGTAATATCACTACTTTTGTGTCGTGTTCCTCATAATTTTTTCTTGCGAGAAAAGTGACATTTTTCTATCATAGAATGCTAATGCAAACACAGTGTATACAAGCCTTCTTGCAGCGTCGCAATTCTCCACAAAACTATGGCGATCTATGGAAACTTCTTTGTCCAAACAAACAAAAACCATTCCCACTGGGCAGAAAAAAAGCAAACATTATTCTGTAATATAATGTGGGTTTCATTGTGCAAAGGTTAAGTGTGCGACGAGAATAACAAAAACAAATTAATTGAGAAGCACAAAAGCAATGCTGGAAGAAACACAATCTCAGGAAAAGAAAAAAAGAAAAAGGGAAACTTTCTATATGATTTTACACTCTAATGTCTCGCTGCCAATGCATTCAAACTCACTATTACCATCTGAGCATCGTTTTGAGTTTTGACCAAAGGCTTCAAAAGCAGGATTCCAACCAGGATGAGCACGCATAGAGTCTGGAATTCAGATCACTCCCTCTGCATCACTTGAAAGGAAAATCACTTTTACAGAGAATAAATGCGCAAAATAGAGATAAAATTAAGCTTTACATTTTTCCCTTCTAAGTCTGTACAAGAAAACTTTGGGACAATGCGAGGTGAGAAGAAAATGAGGATGAACTGAACGAATGAAGAAAATAATACCCTCTGGCGTTTTGGACTTGGTTGCGATTCAGGGCCACCTTGCTGATGAGAAGAAGCCCCTTGATCTCGGTTTTCATCAGCCTGCACATGCAAAAAATTGCTTAGCCACAGCATTATTCACCTCTAGTTCCAAACTGCGAGCATCGTAATTTGAGAAGTATCAATGGAACTGGACTGCAATGGATAGTACTTTCCCATTGCAGAAAATGAAAATTTGCATTTGACCGTCTGAGCCAAACTGACATTTGATCTTTCAGATAGAAATTACATCCCTGAGCATCTTTACCTGGGGTTCAGACGAGTTTGCGCCTCCAGTAGTGGCTGCAGCTCTATTTGCTTGAATAATGGGCATTATCTGATGTAGAATATTAGACAAAAATATCCCTTCACGACTTGCTGTTTCTGCTGCCTCCGGAGTAGTACTGGCATCCTGGGTTGCTCCAGCACGAGGTGGGCTAACACTGTCACCAAAAATATGCTCACCTGGAAATATTGTCCTCAGAAGTTCTCCAAGTCCACTTTGGATCTGCGCAGAGAATCCTTGCCTGTGGGATGCTTCAGTAGTTGTACCGCTGCCTAAAGATAATAGTTGTAGTTTGTTAATAAGCACAATAGGATGACAATTGTGAATGGGGTCAAAAGTGTCCAATCATATGTACACTTACCATTTCCTCCAGTGACTCCAATATTTTGCTGCTGTGTTGCAGAATCAGACATTGTTTGTTGTTCAGTGTCAGTATCCTGACCATGATGTTGCTCGGATGCTTGAGAAGCACTCGCGCCATTCAAATTTCCAGGAGTTGCATGTTGAACTCTAGCTAAAACTGGGTATACCATTCCGATTGAACCATGAGGTGAATCAGAACCACGTTCACCAGAAGCAGGAACAGCAGCAATCATGGTCCTGATAGGAAGTGCCCGCACTTCAGAATCCTGGGTAGAGGTATTTGCATTTAGTCCTAAGGCAGCTTGTTGACCAGAATTTCCACTGGTAGAAGATACAGGCATACCAGGTCCTTGAGACTCTAAACCAGCCGCCTCTCTCCGGGACAGCAATGAACCTGACAGCAAAAGTAGCGTGAAAAGAAAGATATATAGAAGTCACGAGTTCAGTATTTAGATATGCAAACATGACATTTGCATTTGATCATTAATGAGGAAGGTAACTAAAGTATGCTTAATTGATGAAAAATTTCATAACTTCCTAAAATGTGACGCAAGCACAAGATATGCTTTCCAACGCAGACAAACTGTAGGAAATTATAAATTGTATATGAAGTCTTGTGTTACTATTACAAAGTAGAAGACCTATCATAGGGTTACAAACAGCACTAAAAATGAATGAGTGCATCTTTCGTACCAGCTTTGAGTTCTTTGTTTGGCTGGGTTAGCACGCAAGCAATTTTGAAGTATCCTTTGACCTTTGGAAGAGGATGACTTGCTTGGACCAATTTAGTTTTCAAAATCAATTCGGTTTCCACGACACCATACTGAGTTTGAGGGTGGATGTTGGAGATATGGAAAGATTGTGATATTATTCCTTTTTAGATTTTCACAATAATGGGATTATTTTCCTTTGGTAGTTGATTGTGTGATTATACACAATCTTTTCTTTTATGACTATTTGCAACCCTATAAATAAGGACTTTTATCTTATAATAATAAAGAAATTATATACAGTTTATTACTTTCACCACAAACCTAGCTAGAAATAAAATTCCCTAGGCAAAGCACCTGTTCGTACTCTGATGTCGATATTCCTTGGAAGAAAACCAGGACCAATAGATCCTCCCGATAATCCTGAGCCATTCTGCACAGTTCCAAATGGATTTGCCCCATAATTTGCTCCTGGTTGAAATGGCAGTGGCTATATATGGTTCGTATGGAAGAAAATGAGAATATATTCTGGAGGTGCCATAAACAAAAGGAGGAACGTTCTGTCAAATAAAATACCACCTGAACCATTATAGGATTCGGACCAGTTGATGATACAAAAACAGATGGCCCAGCATTCACCAATGCATCAGCCTGAGGAAGGAGGGTCATTCAGTCAATCTGATGACAATATTATGCAAATTTTTTTTGTTAACATTCTATCCTAAACTGCAAATGAACTGTACATTATTGATGAAAGTTCCACAGAGAACAAAAAGGAAAAACTCACCGGAGTTTGACCCATTCGGAGAGTCATGATTGTCCGTCCAAGTTCAAGAAGTGAAGAACTTAAATTTTGAAAAAGAACACCTGCTCTTATAGCATTAGACTGAATTCTTGACCGCTCCAATGGATCGGTCACACTCTCATGACCCTGCAGTTGTCCTGCAAGTTGCTGCAGGAAAAAAAAAAAACAGAATTACAGTACTAACAACCTCTTCTACATCTTTAGATAAATTCAATGATCAATTTTCATTCATGATCATGGAAACTTGGGCTTTCAACATCAATCCCAATGTTATAAAGACAAATGGTGTCATCTCCCTCATTGTTAGGACAAACTAGACATTTTGTAGTCCAAAAAGCACTTCATAGCAAGCTTACACTGATTTATATCTCAAAAAGGTAGAAGATCCGTGGTAATTTTACATGAAAGATTAATTTAGAAATAGACATATATACACACACACACAGAAGAGTAAAAAAATATATTTAAGAGTCAAATCCCAACCTATCCATCTAAAAACAAAAGGGAAAATTGTGCATGCTTTTGAGACGACCGGAGGAAATATTAGAAGCATGTCTTATTCAGCATAGTAGGTAAAGAAGATTAATTCTTTCTTTCTCTCTAAGATAATCGTCTGTCTTAGTTTCAGATTCAAATAAGAAAGAAAAACTTATTGAATCAGTTCAAATAGAACTAAATTTCATGTGGAAAATATATGATCTTTTTTATTTTTTTTGTCGGCTGTGTCAAATCAATTTTACATGAAGCAACGTAATTCAGTTATTTACTTTTTCTAGAAGTAACAGTTACATAATTTAAGCTCATACCAATAAGCACTCAGCCGCTTGTTCAACAAGTATTTGTCTTGCGGACTGAATCAGCTCTGCCAATGATTCAGGGGTCGGAAGCCCTCTCTGTTCATTAGAACGCGAAGTAGCAAGTGAATCTTGCGCATCACTGCCACATGGACCAGCAGTTTGAAAACTTCCATTTTGGCCTCCAGCTGGGAAAACCCAATAATGTAAGGGGAAAATATTTCTTTTTTTTTTGCGGGGTGAAAACTAAAATTAACTAAGAAAAGATTCCTGACCATGCATATGAAATTCTTGCCTCAAGTGACTTAAGTACTGGGATAAAGTAGTCAAGGAATCAGGAATAATCTGCAAGAAAACAAAAACAT
This sequence comes from Fraxinus cuspidata, assembly GCA_903798385.1. Lineage (NCBI taxonomy): Eukaryota > Viridiplantae > Streptophyta > Magnoliopsida > Lamiales > Oleaceae > Fraxinus > Fraxinus cuspidata. Next base: position 13,341 of record CAIGRP010078733.1, read on the forward strand.
GAACCCTCAGTGTGAGAAAGCACGGGGATAGGATAAAATGGAAAAGTACAAAGATGTCAAACTCTTTTATGTAAAAATCACATTGCTGTATTATATAAAGCTCCTACTAGGTACAGATTCTTTAAAACCCAATTTACCCCAAACTCATTTTTAACCACACATTTTTTCAATAAAATAATTTTACATGTGGACACATAACTTCTCCCTACTTTTTAACCATACATTCTCCAAAAAAAAAAAAATACTTCTCAAAAAATTTATTTTCAAAAAATCTACATCAAATGGGCCCTAAAAGTATTAATATACAGGAAAAATAGAACATCTAAATGTTACCGGTGGCTGCAGAGATTCCCCGGGGATAGCATTTGAAGCAGCTTGATCTGAATGCAGTCTGTTAGAGTTTCTCAGACCACTAAGGCTAGGTGCAGTTGAAATCCTTTCTGATGGAGGTTGCTGGGCAAAAAACATAAAGAAATCAGTTCGCCCGGGAGAATAGCAAAATTGTAAAATTTTCCTCCATTAAGAAAATTAAATGTCGAATGAACTAATGGACATATGCAGTGGAATAACTCCAACAAATTTCATTCTATGTAAATAACAAAACAGCAGTCAGTGAGTGTAATATAAGAAGCACAATGCCGAACTTTCACAATCTTACATTATGATCAATCCCTTCACTACCACTTCCCATTCTTTCAACTCCAAAAGAAGTAAGTACGGTTGAGACAATCTACAAGATAAGCATAGAATATGAAAGTGAAACCCAAATTGAGTAAAAATGAGAGCTCGTACAATTTGCAAGTTGAAATAATTACCTGATTAAGATCGGGAAAACCTCCATCTCCCTGCTCAGATATATTGAAGGTTCCAACTACAACACCAGGACCTACTCGATTGCCTAGATTATTGTCGGTACTTGATGTGGGATCAGTTGCTGCAAATACAAGGTATTGATAATCAGATACAAGCTGCCACAACCTTGAAACACCAAATAAGACAGAACTAATAAAGGAACTACAAGAAGAATTAACAGTCATTTACACACGAAGTGCACGTTTAGTACGCAAAACTGGATAGCATATAAACAAGAATTTAGCTTCTTTTTCTTCCTTTAGTATTTTAAGTGCTATCCCATCCACTCTAACAATCACACCATAATAGTAAAAAATTATAAAAAATCGTAAAAATATAGCTGTAGCAATGGCATTCAAAAGCATGTCAACAATTAATAACATTTGCGGAAGGAACGCCACACTCAAAGATTTTAGGGAGAAAGCAGAGCCAAATTATTATTTTGTATCAGACTATGATATACATCTCTGGCATGTTAACTAATTTACACATCATGACGCAATCTAAGATGCCAACTAATCAATACAAAATTCCTTAATCAGATAAATATCAGGTAATTGGCTCCTGTTTAGCAACTTAAATGACAGAATAATGCTATCCAGAACCAGTGATCTTGAACACCTGTTTAGGTATCTGCATATCATAGGTTATATTAAATAGGCCATAATTCCTTCAATATTAAATAAGATTACTCTAAATGATATGTTTCAAAACCATCATGCATCCAAATAAGGCACAGAGGAACTAATTATCACTAAATAAAGATCAGTTTTCCATACCACAGTTCAAAGAAAAAAGAAATAAAGTTAATGAAAGGAAAAACAACTTAGTCTCCATTTCACAAAATTTATAAATGGTCAAACTTCATTTTCAACCATACATTCCAATCGAGACCCACTAATAATATCTACTTATCCACTACTCATTTCTATTTATTTATAAATTAAATTGTTTATATATTCTCCCCAAACGGAGAATTATCCTTGTTTGTTCTACCAAGAATTAAGCAAGAGTACACTAAAATTAAAATACCGACCACTTCAAATTCATACAACCTAATGAATACTTTAGTAAAACGGAAAAAAAGTCAACAGAAAAAGTGACCACTGACGAATACTGTAGTAATTTTATCGAATACAATGTTACAGACAAATGGATACTGAAGAAACTAAAATCATATAATTCCAATCACAATTGCCATACAACAAATACCAAGCCAAAATAACTTCTTAAACTCTAAATATAAATGCACATACAAAAACTAATCGAATCCATATATTTTATGCGAACAAGAAATTTTTTTTACTCCAGAACAAATGCTTGTCCACTACATTGACAGGGTCATAATTGAACAAATAATAAATTCTAGGTTATCTTACATATTTTCAGAAAAAGAATCATGCAAATTAAATTTCTTTCTAAGATTCCTCGAAACAATGTCTTCTGCACTTCACGTTTCATCAAATGTTTGGAGAAAAAAATTCTAAGGAAATGTTTCTTTTGCTATGTCTTTTATCTCCCTTTCTCAACTTGGTTCACAATTAATCCAATATTTTTTTCTATGGATCAATACATCTTAGATGAACCTCAGAAATTTGAAAACTCAGCAAAGCTTTATATTTGTACAACTATGACATATCCAAGAAATCTATAAACGATCTTTCATGCTATTATTATTGCATGGTGAAAAGCAGAGTGAGAGAGCAAAAGATGGAGCAGCAGAGACCAAGAACATAACAAGAAATTGGAAGCTAACATATATCAAATCTAACAGAAGCATATGAATTTTGTAAATAAATATAAAATACTCAACTCCATGAAGCATGTACGGATTCTGTTCACTCTAGAGATTTAAGGTAACTCATTTAAGCACTGAATTTTAGTATGTACTCCGAAATACCACATTGACAAGTTGGTAATCATAAACTCGGTCCTTTAAGCTACATGAAGCATCTTAGAATTAAAATAAGAATATAAAAAGAAGATTTCAAAACTGAATAACACGTTTAAATAACAATTTTTAGAGAATCGCAGTTTGAGATTTATAGTGCTGCATTGTCTTATCATCAAACTCTATAGATTCAAGTTGGACAACGTCGAAATATGATTTAATTCTTAACTGGAACTCCTTTATTATCTATCGAATAATGTAACGCAAAAGATATGAAATTTATGTAAGTGCAAAGGGCATGAAACCTGCATGATCAAAGCTGTCTGATGATGGGATGACTGGCTGTCTCACGACCAGATGCAATGTGTGACCATCTTCCACCTCTATGAATAAATCTATTAAGGAACTGAAGCATCAAAATCAATATAAACAATTCCAACTTCCTAACATTTATTATCCCCCTCTGAAACTGACAGTGACAGTTTACTTCAAAGCATAGGATGTGAAATTTAGACAAAACTTACACGGGAACTAAATAATCTAAGCATAAAGTCATTCCACTCCCTGGAGAAGGCATAAAGAAGCAAGGATACGGTAAGCCGAGAGGAGCTGATCGTCCTTCAAAACTTCTCCACGGCATATAAGTCGTTGTTGTTCTGACAAGACACCAGTCACAGAAGCAATCTGCTCCTTCAGCTGAGGAACTGGCACCTGCGGTCAATGTGAATTTTAAGAAATAGGGGTGTAAAACTGAAAAATAAGAAACAAAACCAGTGCCACATTATACAATTCTAGTAGATTTTGACAAATTTCATCCCATAGCCAACATGGTTTAAGCTTTTAAGGTCATTGCTGCTGCAAGTGCGTTTCACTATTAATTCACACATAATATTAGTGTAGCTCAAAAACAAACAAAACTAGTTTTACATAGAATAACAAATCTAAAACATCAAAAAGTGAAAACTTATTAAGATAGAAAAATAATTGAAGCCAATATATTTAGTAGAGAGCCAAGTTTTAGAAAGATAAGCAGTGAAAATGGAAATAATTATTACACATTTATCCACTCGCAGTGTGTAAGTTTGAGAATCCAGCGTCCTGATCTTTATCTCAACAGTGGTTTCGGAACATTCAGTCACATCATTCCCTGAAATTTTCACGTCCTCAGCACCATTACTTCCCATCTTCTTCAAGATCTCACTCAACACCTGAAACTAATAATGACAAATGAAATTCTTCAAAGAGTGAGAGCATAGAACATTGAAAAGATTAGAGCAAGAAGATCTATTTACTAGGTTCACCAATGTAAATAAAAAGAAGGGAGAAAGGAAGAAGAAATGACTCAATATACTGTGTGAGTTTCTTATGGCTATTTTCACTTATAAATGAGGTTAAGAAAAATGTCCCTTACTCCCTATGGTAATAGAAATACGCAGATTCCTCCAATTGTTACTGAATCAAGGACCAAAAAAATTACCATTTTAGCCTTCTCACTATTTTGAAATACTAGATAAAGATATATATCTTTCCATGATTGATATGGAAAGATAGATTTATTAAAAGGACCTAGATGGAAAAATAAGTACAACTATGCCATATCATGATAGTAACAGTATTGGGGAAGTAGAGGCTAAAAATAAATCCACTTGGTTTCAGTCTTGAATCTGTTGATAACTTTTTTGGATCTCCCCCTTCCCGGAACCCAAGGTGTACACCCCCTAATAACGAACTTTGAATAAAAAAGATGGGAAAAAGTGAGGAATTAGTTTTAACTAAAAGATAACAGGACAAAATAGAGAGGGAGACAGAAAACATGCTATCTGAAGTAAAATCATCTTTGCACAAATCTGCTATCAATTAAAGCAATAAGCATCAACTTTTTAAGGTTAAAAGATAAATGATAGCGACATTGTTTGATATCATCATTTGATTTACCATTTATGTATTGCAGATCTGTCGAGAGACGAACTTTACATCTAATTTACCATTCTAAGCAAGTTGAGCCTACTTCGCGCTAAATCTTGCCACATCTCCACTCAAATTTTGTAATGGTTCAGTATTGTGGCTAAAACTCATCCAGTCAGATGTAAGATAAGCAGGCTGAGAGCACGTGGGCATTGAACTGGTTCAAGTCAACTGACAACTATACCTCCCATAAACCATCATCACGGCTAAATGCTTTGTTGCCTCCACCTTTAACCCATTAAACAGCCAGTGATAGCACCATATTTGCCAAATCCCATAACAACCGTATTTTTTAATGGGGATCATCATTAACCAATTCAGTAAAGGCAATGAAGAATCTGCTTCTACGAGAGAAAATAAACTAAGGCTGCCCAACAACTTATAGCCATGGTAATGCATATTGCTTCCTTTCCACCGCATGTTAAAACCAGTCGAATGATTCCAGTATAATAACACAATTAATGCAATAAAAAATTAGCAGAAATTTCTTGTCAGATTCTTATTTGTGGGAGAATTGAAGATGGTGACAAACCCTACATAGAAGATCATATACGTGAGCAGGGTGGTAATAATGGTTGCCAAGAAATGAAAGGTGTCGTCGTGAAATTGGTGATTGCAATGTGGATATAAATTACAGATGTAGCTAGAAACAGGGATGAAATCAATGAAAAGAAGACGTGGATGTTAAGGTAAGGTGGAGGGAGAATTAGTGAGGAGGGTCAAGAATAAACCACGAAGCCCGAACTACTGGTGAAAGGGAATACTGTCATTTTGTTCCTTTTGCTTTCTTTTTTTCTCTATTTATTTTTACCTTGGGGGCCATCGAAGAAGTTGTTATTTACCCTTCAGCTACTGGTAACTTTCAGCAACATCACATGCACGCACACTCATTTTATGAGTGTTGATATGTAAAAATACAAGTAACCGGACTATGATTATTGCTAGTTCATCATCTCACCATCTTAACTGATATCTCACCTCACTAACACAGTTTCTTAGGTCCAAGATCCAGCTCCTTGTTTAGGGTGTGTTCGAGCCCCCATTAAAAGATTAATAATGCATTTTGGAATGGTAAATTGATGGAAAATGTGTGATTAAAAAATAAGGAAAAGTTTCAGGTTTGCGTATAATATTATTTAATTGAAAAATGTGTGTTTAAAAAGGAGAGAGAGAAATGTATTTTGGAAAAAATAAAAATCAAACAAGAGCTTATTCATATCTAAAATCTCCTATGCACCCAAGCTATAAGTCCTCGTAGCGATCCAAGAGATGCACCACGTGCATTTGAAATTCCATCACTGGCCAACGTCATGAATCACAAGTTCCATAATTAATGTCCTATTCTAACCACCAAGCACTACTAAATAGCAGCTCAGACCACCCCTCTACAATAACAAATAGAAATCAGAAAAAAATAAAAATAAAAAGCTTAAGAACTTATTTTCTCAAATACAACATGTCAAACCCTTAGCTCCACCTTCAAAAGCCACCATTAGAATGTATGAACTAAGCCAACACACAGATAAACTCTAAGAACTGAATGAATATCCTGGACTGTGGATCATGGTAAACCCAGACTTCCCTATTTAATCAATTCATTATTTTCAGCTATTGTCAACTTTCATAATACAGAAAAGAATAGAAACAGAACAAATACCCAGACGAATGGACGACAATCTCAAGTTGGGGTTCAAAATGACTAGACATTGCTGTGAAAACAAGTGAACAAAGTGAATCCTTTCGCTAAATGAAACCAGAGCTGGGTTCGTAATACAAACTCAACTCAGAGTAACCCCGAACTAAAGACCTAGGAATCGAGATGAACATCAAACTCAATCCCACCCTGTTTCCGTAAAAACACAGAGCAGAAGGGAGAAAAAAAACCCATAAGTCTCATTTGATTAGGCATCCACATCTTAAATCCTAAAACCTTATCAAAATGGGTCTTGAACGCTGTCTATGCTTCATAATCCAAAAAACACATAAAAATTACTCGAAAATTGAACTATAGAGTTTTTCTCAAAATCTGTGTTCTAGGCAGCTAACTCATAAACAAAAAACAATCAATGACCGATAATCCATGCAAAAGAACATCTCTACACACCGAGCGAATTTCAAGAAAGAAAGCATAAACAAACTAAACAGAATCAGTTAGAAATCTAAACCTAACAGATTAAAGAGACCTCGTAGGGCTCGATCGAGACAGCTATTTATCGAAGGAAACGCCCGGCGACGATGAGAGCGTCAGCAGGAGATGAGAGAGGCAAGAGGTTCATCTGTTTTCCTTTTTTCTTTTTTTTTTTTCCACAATTTTCTTTCAGTTTCTAATAAGTTATTGGTTTAAGTAAGATTTTGATAAATTATAATGAAATACATATTATCACTTCTATATTGAAAATGAGCTTAAAAGAGTGAATTTAAAAAATGAGTCAATTGGGACTAAATTTTTACTAATTTTGTTTGCTCCTATTTCCTCAAATTCATTTTTCCTCAAACTTATTTTCAATCATATTCATAATTTTTATTAACTTTTCAACTATAATTCATCAATTTTTTTCAAAATTTATTAAAATTTATTTTTAGTTAAATCAAACTCTTTTATAAATACAATCATGTTACATGTACATTATTTTTTATATCATTGTGTAACATACTATTGGACGGTTAAAAAAAACGTTCACAATTCTTTGAAAACAAAGTAAATCCTAACGTGAATGTAAGGGAAAGAATATACAAATAACAATAATTTTTTGTTATAAATAAATCTCATTTTCTATCAAACACGTGTTCTGTGTAAAAATTCTTTAGCCATCTGGGTCATTCAATATTTATCCCCAATTATTTACGTTAATAACATAATTTATTTTTATGCACCCCCATTCAGTTCATGTGTCTGCGTGAAATCTGGGAAATTAAATTAGTGGAAATTACACCCAGTCCCAGTTTTAAATAATAATATTATGATATTAAATTAATCTACACACCCACCCACATTCATTTTCTATCCAAATCCTAGATCGTTTTCTTTCTTCGTTCTCTATTTATTCTACCCATGCTTTTTCTCTACTTTATTCTCCAAATTGCGGAGAGATGGAAGATATGGTAGTGGTTCAAGTCGACGGCCCGAAGAGAATCCATCTTCAAACACAGTTTTATTTCTCTTTTGTTAATTCATTTTTGTAATCTTTATAGATCTTCAATTGTTGTTAAAATCAATAGTGATTTAAAGAAGGCCGCTCCAATTTCTCGAAATTGATTATTTATCCATTGCTATTGAATCTATTCATGTTTTCTTTACTAGCCATTTCAAAGTAGTGTTGTCAATTTTGACCCAAAATCCTATATGGCTGATCAATTATCTTCAAAAGTTCTGTTCGAATCCTCCACCACTGTCCCGATCTCAAATGGCAACGTGAAGGCGTGAAGCCGTTATATGATATGAGGGAAGATTCTGAGGGAATATCCAGCTCCAATGGTTCGATTCTTCCGCCTTCATCTAAATTGCAACCTCGCTTCGGGAATGGATGAGGTCACAAGCAATCGCACAGCTGTAGAGCGCTCAGATTTATGCTATGGAGTCGTGGTTATGGTGGTCGATTGGTTTTTTGTGCTTTTTGTGTAGGTTTGGGACGGTGATCGTCACTGCACAAAGCATGCACCGATGATAGCACCACGCGCAGCGGCAAATGGTATCGTGGTAGCGTTCAGATGACGATACGACGGTAATGTGATGTGTAGTGCAATGCGGTGGTGGTGGTTATGGTAGTGGGATGAGGTGATGTGAGGTTAATAGTATTTTAACCAATTATTTGGGTGATTGTGGCTAATAAACTGGTTAATTTGTGACAAATGTGATCGATAAAATAGTTAATTTGTGATCAGTAAATAATGTATGATCTAAAAAATGTGAGATTGCGACTAAATTTGTAACTAACTATTTCAATGTTTGTGACCAACTATTTGATTAGTTTGTTACCAACTATTTAATATGTAACCTAAAAATTCGATAATTTGCGATCAATGGTACTTTGTAAATGAGAAATAATTTGTAACTAATTAATATAATAATTTGTGATTTGAAATATATAATTTTTTTATTTTTGATCGATAAATAATTTGTGATAAATTAATTTGATAATATATGAACAATAAATAAATCGTGACCTATAAGTACATGACCTTGACTATAAATTGTACAATTGCGATCTTAATATATTTAATTAATAAAATAATTTTAATTATTTATTTATCACCTCAATTTTGAAAATTTAAACTTGTTCTCTTAAAATTGAATTGGTCAACACTTGAAACCAGAGATATGAATTTTTATCAATAAAGTATTGAGCACTGGATGTGAATATATCAGTTATGGATTTGTTTATGGAAAAGAATATTATTTTTTGTTTGCGTTAAAAATATAATATTACAAACTACGCATTAATTGCTCCTAATTAGATTTTCAAAGGCAGGATATTATTAATAAAAAGTTTATCACTTAGTATTAATCATTAATTAGAAAGGACATCTCTATCTTTTTCTATTCTCAAAAGTATAAAATCTTCAGAGTTTGAAGACTGATATTGAAAGAGATTTTCTTTTCTTAGGTGCCCATTTTGATATTGAAAAGAGAAAAATCAATTTTTAAAGAATCTGTATGAAGAAAGTAGCGAAAAATTATGAAAAAACGTTATAAATAATATTTGTTGAGAATGTACGATTAAAAATTAAGACAGTAGAAAAGTGATCTTAAATAATCATTTTCAGACAAGGCGTTAATACATGCTCCTAAATTTGGAACAATGGATCATATGATATTTTCTTGCCTTAGTTTCTCTCGTTTTTCGTTCTAGTTATAGTTCAAATAGAAAACGCGAAAACTTGGTAAGAAAAGGGTGCAAAGTTGGCGCCTTCAAGTTTTTCTAAAGAATCTTCTTACAATGGCCATCAAATAACTTTCGTTTAAATATCTTATGCACTACGATATCAATTTTACGGGTGGCTATATTGGTACAACGAATATTTTTTGTTACACCATAAAAAATCTTGTTGGGTTTTGATACCCAATAAATCCCGGACGATGATGAAAAATAGTTGTCGGAAATTTATCGACACCACTTAGTTGACTCGACTCGAATACTACCGACACTTTTGGAAGGTCCAAGTTGGAGATGGATTGGTGGTTGTGATTTGTTTGTGGTTTTGGATCATTGTTAGGCCCACTTACCTTATTAACTATTTGGCCCAATCAATTAGTCATTTGACCCAATCAATTTGTCCCTGGCCCAACAATATGTAACATAATCCATTTTGAATATATACCCATTCCTCCAAAACCGTTTCATTGTGTGGTGCAATTGTGTGTAGATAGAGGAGTCGTTCTTGGTGTTTTTGGGTGAAACCATTGCTTCATCTCATCCTCCTTCTTTTGTGGTTAATTGCATCTACCATTATTGACCCTTTGTGGGTTAATAGAAGAGTGAAACTTGTGACAACCGGTGAAGGAGGTGTTTGAGTCTAGTTAATGCGTTTGGTGTCGATCGTGTTAATTTCTGAGCCCGGAAATTGAGATTTGAAGCGTCATTATTTAACAAATCTTAAATGTCTTTTTTAAATGTTTACGTACACCACGTTTTCCAGGTCCAGCTATCTACCTTTTTCTTCTTCCTTTTTCTCTGTCCACGCTTATTTTTGCTAAATAATATTACTTTCTCTTTTAAAGTTTTATTCCAATATTTAAAGTTGATTAACAAAAATGATGCAAAGAATTAACAAAAAGTCATGTCAAAAAAATACCCCGGCCCCGCTACCATCCCCCACCATTACGAACAATTATTTGTTTGACACAATAAAAGTTGTTTTTACCCAAATTTATTTTTAACTGCAGATTCTTTATTAAAATAATTTTGCTTGTTGACATATAACTTTTCTCTACATCTTAATCATACATTTTTCAAAAAATAATATTTTTCACTTTAAATTATCCTTCTAAAACAATCGCCGCGTATCCCAGATTCCAACCTTCCCACCGTACCCTACCCTATTGAGAACGACAACACCATCATCAATCTCGAACTAAAAATCACAAATCCATTTCTCCACAATTTTTTGGCTGAAATAAAAATAATAATACTTTGCATAAATTAAAATAAAAAGTATGACATGATTTTTGATAATAATGTATAAAAAATAAAATTGGGAATATGAGGCGAAATGATGTGGTTTGCTACTGTGTGCTTCATATGGGGAGATGAAGAAAGAGTGGTTTACCATGTGTATTGGTTTAACATATTAGAGCTATGTTTATAAAATCATTGTAGTGTATTTATTAAAACTAACAAGTCGTGTGCATTAATAAATGGTGGAACAAGTAAATTTATGTTGAAACTATATTCACCCTTATTTAAATCAGCAAAAATATTTACGAAACAATTTGAAAAAAAAAACAATGTGATTTCATTGTTGGGTGAAATTTCTGTCTAAATTATAAGTAATATAGTATGTTCGGTAAAAAAATTAAAAATTGTAGAACATAAGCTATTGCCGACCTATGAAATATATAGTTAATAAGTTGATTCTAATTATAAATCATAAGAAATGAATTTAAATTATAATTGGAACTTCATCTAATCTCCCTTGCGTTATGGACATCTCCATTTAACATTCGAGAGAAATATCGATGTTCAATGTTTGTTCCGCTATAAAAAAAAAAACATACAATATTGACAACTTTTACCTTATAATGCTGAATAAAATTTAACAATACAAACACGTGTTGGGATTGGTGCTCAACGTTGTTAGGACATGACTGTCATTTTGGCATTTTGTTAATGTGGGTAAATAAACATTTGTTATGTATTTATACTTTATTTTATATATTTATCGTATTTATAATCACGAGTGTGTAATGAAGTGTTTTTGATCGTTTTGTGGTAATATGAATTTTGTGTTTGAATTGAGAAATACGTATGGATATAACTATTTTGATCAAGAATTAATTTATTCTAAATTGGCGATGAGAGGTTTGTGCTTTGTTCTAATATAAAATCACAAGATGAGATATTCTACCAATTGTAGTATGCGATTTATCTTGACAGTGGTGAAGTGATTGTTGACCATAATGCACTGGGTATATCTTTGAGTGTATTGAACTCAACCATTGTGTGTATCAATTTCTATATCCTTATTATATGCATAAACTAGTTTACATTTTATTATCTTATAGGTTACCTAAATTTGCTACGGTAGTGATTGTTACTTGTGAACTCGACGTTAATTGATGTTCCTATAAGTGAAATAATTGTACGATCAAATACATCAATACTTTGAGAGCTGAATGAAATCAAAGTCGTAAATACATATTCTTGTTCGGAAATCTATCATGTTGTTATACGAGTTAATGAGTCCGCTTAAAACTGAGCTTGGTACTTGGGGACGCTTGAATCATTATTTCGTAACCAAAACACAAAGAAACTATTCAAGAAATAACGTGCTTAATTGAGAAAATAATTAGAAGGGTAAAATATACATTTTAGTCTAAATCTAATTTTTCGATGTCCTGCACGGTAAGAAATTAATTGTCAAGAGAACTTAATTGTGGGGAATTGAAATTATGCTGCTTCCTTGATTTTATATAATTTAAGAGTTCAATTATACACCTTTAGAGTAATATAAAGAAATAGTTGACATCATTTTTGTAGAGGTGACGTGGCCAACAGATTCCCGATCCTCTCGTGTCCACACTAACCTCTAGTCTTGCACGCTTTGACAAACCATAAGTTACATGTGGTCTTCTCCGAAGTGAGGGAAGGCGGTTGTATGCGCTTCAACGATTAAGTTAGTCAATGTATATATGAAGGGTGTAGGACATGTTAGAGACATGAGCCACTAAATGTTAGAAGGTTGGATTTGAGAAGGTATCAAGTGAATATAGCACCGTTCTTAAAAGCGTGTCTAGACTCAAAACTCGGACAAAACACCTCGCTCCGCGTTAGACTTTTTTTCTCCAATCCTAAATGGTTGAATTTTTTCCTTCCTCTTTCGTCTTCCCAAAGCGCGCCTTATTGGTTTTTTTTATTTTTTCATTTTTTTTAGAAGTCTTTTATTTGATTATAGCTTATTAATTTTTTTTTATTTTTAAAAAAACTTTTTATTTGATTTTAATTTCAAGTTTTTTAAAAAAATTTATATGTACAAAAATTAAAAGTGACATTATCTAAATAGTTACAAAAGAATTAAACTTGGTACTATCTACATAATATAATTATGAATTTGAGACTCATTATTTTGTTACAAACTCCAAAAGCATATATGAAATTTCAATTAATCCATAAAGTAGGACTTGTGTAGTTGAAAATTGAAATTATGAAAAATATTCTAATTTTTGCATTTTGAAACTTGTATAATTAATTAAGGATAGGAATTATAAAGTAAATATAGTATTTTATAATTTCAGATGTTTGATATATTTTATTTTAATTATTAAATACTTTTTAAATGATTAAAATATTAAAATAATATTAAAAATAAGAAAACATTTTTTAACGACTAAGATAAGATTTTAAAATGATTAAAATTTTAAAATAATATTAAAATAAAAAAAGTTTTTCTAAAGTTTTGCCTAAACTCGTAAAACTTGAAGTTTTACCTCCATGTCTAACCACATTTGACCCTTTTTAGAACACTGGAATATAGAAAGCAAGTTTATAGTCGAATGTATAAAGTTGCATTACCTTTAACCAACACAAAGTGTGTGCTTTTATAGTAGTAAATGAGAAATGATAATCGTTGAATGAGGTGACACGTGGTCTCATCTTGATAGTTGAGGTCTTCTCCTAATTGTCACTCCATCAATTCTACGCTAACGGGTATTTAATGGTTCGACGAGCAGCACTCTAAAGCCTAATTTGACCTCTAAAATATAGACCGACGATTTATCATTTATGCACTTATTGTAGAAATTTCACATCAATCAATCGTAGGTGAACCCTCTACGGAAGATCTCTTGAAAGGATGTAAGTTGGAAGATGCATTATGTAAGTGTGAAGGTTATGAGCTTCGCACTTCCTACGGAGTACATGGCACTTTGGCTCCGCCACAGAGAGTCGGCCTTGACATGGCACATCGGCTAAAATATTGCATCACCTTGGTTACCTTGTGTGACCTCACGTCGACGAGGTAGGCGATGACGTGGAGTGCGAGTCTAGTTGATTTCCTTAGCTAGCTACTCATCGGCGATGATCGGAGCCTCTTCATATGAGGCATAACATAAAGTAGTAATTATTATATACGGTCTTGAATCGGCTTGATTGTGGTTCAATTATTGGAGTTCAAATTAGATAAGTTCTGTTAGATCCGTTGGTACCTTTTTAAAAGTATTGAATTTAATTGCACTAATAATAAAAGTTCAGGAACTACAATTGTAAAATGACCAAAATACTTTCCCATGCAAAGAAGGAAAATGAATGTAGCTAGACCTATAAAAATAGAAAAAAGCTAAGTGTACAAGATTTCTATACAGATTCATTACAGGTGCTGCGCTGGCAACACTTGATTCACAGACTGTCAATCACTTTGTGCCAATGAAATTCTGTGAGAAAACTTGTAGCATTGCTGATAAAAATAGGTCAGGGGACCAAGGAAGTATCGCTGGACTGCACTGGCCAAATATTAGAGATCAAGGATTTGAAATTTTTAAAATTGATCGTGCTTTGAGACTAATTTTCGCTATTCATTTTATGTGATTAATTCAAATTAATCGAAACGCGATATAATTAATTTAGTAGATATTTGGATCAAGTTTCTTAAATAAAATTGGTGCCATGAATTTTGCCTACCCTTTTTTGGTAAGTTTATGCGATTTTGGAATGTTTTTAGCCGGTGATTATTTGTTTACTACACTTGCACAAGTTATTAACATTATGAGACAGTGTGATTTATGTCCTTCATCCTAAATTGGGTGGTCAAAAATAATTAAAATGATTGAATACGAAATGTACCGTTAATCCTTGTACTAATTGCTGAAAATAATGAAAAAAAAAATTGTAGAAGTTGAAATTGAAAGGGGATGACTGGGAGTGCAATAATGGTTAATATAAACAGAAATTTTCATAAAATAAAATTACTCTATTTTCGCATGACAAAATTGCTTGGCCTGAAGTTTTAGAAGTTGAAAATGGTAATATTTCTCATCTCTAAGCGATTATTCTGTCGAACCTTATACTTTTTTCAAGATGTTTCTTGACATCAATCCGATACTCTTTGAACTTAATAAAAGTATATGACTTTCGAGATATCAAATATTTGTATCCGTATCTGAGTAGCCATCGATAAATGTGACAAAATACTTGTGACCACCTTTTGCAAGGGTGCTCGTAAGACCACTGACAAGTGTGCTTTACACTTATTCGACCATTAAAAGTGGCATTGGGAGCTTATGACATTTAGATACTTAATTTTTGCTTATTTTATAATTAATTAAGGAGAGTTTGGATTAAATTAGATTAAATTATTTAGTGTGTCATGTGTGTCCATAATCCATCTCTGGCATATCCGTAGCCACGTTGATATATGGAGATATGATCACATTTTCGAAAAGCTAGATTTGACAGGACATGCGGAGCTAAACTCTGTCACCTAGGATAAAACCCATAAATTCACCCGAAGCACTACTTGTTTGTAGCTAGCCCCTTTACAAAATAGCCAAATAGACCCACCCTTATGTTCAGTGATGCTCAACATCATTCTCCCATCTTGGATCAAACATGGTGTCTTAGCTCTAATACCAATTATTGCAGAAAGATTCAACCACTTTTTTCAAAAGCTATCATATGAAAAGACGCAATCAAACCATATATCACTCAAGATCAGAAAATAAAATCCACTTCATGCATTACTTTTTGGGCTAGCTTCCTTAAGAATTAGGGGGAACCCATGTTCGATGATGCTCCCCACCACTCATTCTTGACGCTGTGTATCTATCTAAATGCTTTACAAGGAATCTCGATGCATAGGCATAAAGCCAAGGATCTGTGATCTTGTGGACTCGAAGGAAGGGTCAACTTTCTATTTTTTTGTGCTATTATCTAATTCTACGCGATTCAAGTTTTGAAAAGTATTATTTGTAACTTGTTTACTAAACACTGTGTGATCACGTTCAATGTTAGTGCAGTATTCAAAGGGCTAGTGCCTTCGTGTTTATTTTCATAACTAGTAGATGACTTACTAGAACACGACAATAATTTATATTACAAATTTGTAATAAACAAAGGAAATATTATTTTATTTCGATTTAAACAAAAAAGAAGGAGAAATCTCATGTGTTTTCCTTTACCTAATTGAAAGGCACAAGGAGCAAAACCTTGCCACCTAACAAATGCAGATGTCACAAACTTTTTAGGTCCATACATTTGTATTGTATAAACAAATTAACATATTATATATAAAAGGTATCATTAATATGAGCTGTGTAACACAATCAACACAATAATAAATGTGTATATATGTAGACAGAGAAAGAGAAAATATAGAGGAATAAGACCTTGGAAGCTATTACTTGTATAAAAACTGTTGAATATTGGCATCTAATATCTCTATATATAACCCCACAATCATGGTCACAAATCTTGTCAAGTAAGATTTTGTCCAATTTATTATTGAAATGTAAAAAATTAACATAAATTTGGAGTAATTCCCCTAAGTTTTATTATTTTGAATATAAATTTATGTAAGTATTAAATTTTAGTTAACATGAATCTGAAAGATACAAATTTGTCATAGAAGTATAAAGGCTATGGATTTAGAAGAAATATAACTTTTGGCAATGGACCGAGACTAAAATATTCAAATATATGTATCAAGTTGTTTGAGCGTTTAAGGTAGCACGTTACTGGGCACTCAACGTAACCACCAAAATATATAAATATATGTGTTAAGTTGTTTTGACTCTTAATGTCGTACATGTTGGGCATCAGAAATGACCATTTTTTGTAGGTGTACTTATCTAATCTTGACCTGTTTAAAGTTATATAAGTAGTTTTAACCAAAGCTTCGTTGGTAGCCATGTAAGCATCCAATGACAACATAGGGAGCCACACAACATAAATCATGGTCTATGCTCCGTTCAAGTCGCCTCACCAGAAGGTGATACTCGTGACCTTCGCCACATCTTTTCACAAAGACTCTAACGAGGTTAGTAGGCGTAGTAAAAACTTAACGAGATTATGACCAATGTTAGCTAAGCAAAGCTATTGAACGAAAGTCGCTTATCTCAAACGCATGAACTTAACCAATACAAAGCTATATGATAGCAAATGTTACGTTCACATTTCTAAGCGGACTTGGGTCTCAGACGAAGAAAAGCACAAACTTATGAGTTGGTGACACTTCTACTCAGAACATGTGTGACAACGAACTTCACCAAAACGAAAGTTGTGTTTTTTTAAAAAGAGTTCCGGAAGCAAAAAACTCTCCATTAGCATCAGGACACGTGTCACAAAAAAGATATGAGATCATAATGCCCCTCTATCATGAATATAAATAGCCCAATGTTCGTGTAGAAGATGTATGATAATTTCTATCTTTCAGTTACACTTCTTCATCTGGCTTCCTTCTATTTAAGGTCTTGTAAATTTATCTTTTCGAAGCTTTTTCGGTGACTTATTTGATCGTCGGATGGCCCGCTTGAGTACTGTATTCTCACGTGTAGGAGGAGAACATACCAGAAGAAACGTCGTTAAAACCTATTTTCAACTAATTTGAAGCAAATTTGATTGTCAGCACAAGCTAACCCTCGACCCAATGTAGTCTTGCTAGGTCCCGCAGCTACGAATGTATGGACTACAATTTTTTTCTTTCTTTGTTTTTAGAAGGATTCACAATTACGTTTTGACACTCTTTACGTAAATGATTCTTTTGGTGTCCACATCATAAGGAGAAAGATAATGTTTGGTGGGGTCACTTCGAAAGAGCAAATAAAAATAATTGGGCCATGCTATTTGTACAAAAAAAGTTGACAAAAGAGGTTGACAAATGTCACATGGCGACCCCCTACTCCCGCCACAGGCGCCCCCCAATAGGGGGCCGCCATGTGTCATTTTGTCATCCTCATTGTCTACCATTTTTATACAAATAGAATTATTGAAAATAATTTACTCAAATTCGTGGCGAACTAGCCGTTAAAAGCTGACACGTTAAAGGTAATTGCTCCCTCCAAATATCCTTTTTATTTTCAGGAACATTCTCCACTTGCCTACAACTTAAGCAATTTACAAAAGTCTTCACACCTTTTGCTTGTCTTTTGCTTTATTGTAAATATTTGTTTTGAATGATACTTTATCTTTCAATATTTTTGTTTCTGTGTTGATTTGATGCAGAAAAGTAATATTGTGCAAGTTGCTGTAAATCTTGTTTCAAGCAAACTGCAAATTAGGTAACTTCAATCCCATTAGTTGGTTCTATGTGGAGGATTAGAAGTCAAAACAAAATTGAATGTAATTTCAAATAATTTCAACCAATTAATCGAATGTCAAAATTATCGTCATTGCGTGTCGTGGTTCTAGTAGTGGTAGATTGTGCTACATGACATTTTTTCTATCCAAGTAGGGTTCAAAAAAATTGAAGATATCAAACACTATTTATTGATATAATAATAGTTTTTGATTATAATCATTAAACATAGCCACAAAGAAAAAGTAGTCTATGAAGCTTATATTTCAAGATCTTATAAAATCTCTGCAGACTATAACAAGATGAAATGATTAGTTGATTTACACCAATTTTGGTCCCTAATCACACAACTCAAATACCTCACAAATCACACTAATTAGTTCTATATGTTTCCAAGTCAAACTCAATTGATTGTACTCTGAAATAATTTCAATGAATTACTCAACCACCATTATTAATGATCACGAAAAAGTTGTATTAGCGATTTTCAAGTTAGTTTATGATAGAAGTTGCTTTTAAACTTTATTTAGAATCGTACTATCAATTCTGTAACGATAAAAATTATCCAAGTTGAATCATCTATACTGGTATGTCTAATTTTATGAAGTTAAGTTTTGCTTTGACGGGTGTCGAAAAAATTAAAGGGACATTTTCAAAAGACTTAGGATTAACTTGCTAATATTTTGAAAAACAATAGCCAACTTACTACTGGAATCATAGATCAACGACTAACAGAGCAATCTTTTCCCTATTAAATGGTAATGAGAACAATAAAAATTTTCTTCATCACATGGTCATTTCGTAACGTGTAATTGTCAAGTTACCCGAACCCAAAAAATAAAGCAAAATTACTAATTAAGGGCATTTCGGGAAAAAAAAAAGAGTCCCCGACACACCTCCAGGCTCCATTTGCTGTCAGCACCAAAAACCTCCACTTATCTCAACTACTAAAATCTGCTCTCTCTCTCTCTCTCCGCGTTTGTGTACAGGAAAACTGAGAAAGATATATTTTTGAAAGATATATTTTTGAAGGCCATATCAAATCTTAAATTAGTTTTCTGGGTTCAAGAATTGAGAATATTAATTAGTTTCAAGAATCTAAACTCATTTTCAAGAAACAGAGCCCGTGTGGGATTCATACAATGTTGTGCTTCAAATCACTGCCATTTTGCCTTGTAACTGCGTATCTATTTTTTCCTTGCATTGTCTTTTCATTTTCACTTGGAGAACAGGCTCGTCTTCCCGCTACATTAGGTACCCGACTTTGATATATTTTTAAAAAATATATATTTAGAATGGTCTTGAGTTTTTTGTTAATGATTTTCAGGGAATTTTTTAGGGAAATTTGAGGAGAAAAATAGTGGGATTGTTTTTTCTTCGGGGAGAATTGAAAGATTTCTTGCTGAATCCGATGAGCCTCCAGTGAATTCAACTCTTGTGTTGGCTGCAAAGAGGACTTATAGAAAAGATCCTCTAAATAATTTCGAGAAATACAGGGGAGGCTGGAATATTAGTGAACGGCATTACTGGGCTGTAAGTTCTTCAAAGATTTCAGCTTTTATTTTTATAATATAAAATCTGTAGTTAATTTTAAAATTTTGAGTAAATTCCAGGAAAAAAAGAATGAATTTCTGGGATTAGTTTAGGCCTAATTCAGTATATCTCATTCCAATTGCCTGTGCTCTGAAAAAAAACAGAAAAAATGTGTATATGCGTCTACAGTTCTTCACTTTTTTTTTTTTGTGGAAAAAATCCATTTAGTCCAGGCGAGTATTTTAGGCCTACGTTAGCCTGAATTGGGGTGTTTGGCATTATTCCCTGAATTGTTACAAATAAGGGGGGTGTAGCCACTCTCCAAGTATTAATGGTTCTACGCGTGTGTATGCAAGTATTATACAAAAGCTACGAAGAAAAAGTATGAAACTGTAGAGCTGGGATAGTTAAAATGAGCTGATTGAAACAGTTTGGTTGTTGAAATGTTGAGCTATGATGAGTTGATGTAATAAGGGTATTGCGGAAATTATTTTAGGATGTTTGGGCAAATCTTGGTCAGGAATCATGTGGAAGTCTTCAAAGATCATTATCTTATCTGTCTTTTGTCACCACTTAATTATATAATTGATTTTTTTTTCTTAACTTTGGTCCTTATAAGGTATGGAGTCATATAAACAATACATATTCTTGGTAAAAATATTATGCGACTTTAGCTTTTTCTTTATAAATGCAACAATTTAATGATATTGGAATTTGTAACTAATAATATCTATTGAAATCTTAATTGGCAATGAAAATAATTTTTGTAAGGTACTCGTATTCTATCATTTCAGTGTACAAATTTGGGATGAAATTCAGCTGGAAATCTTAATATATTGAGATAAAAAAAATTGAGATTGTGTAAGGTCTATTCATAATACTGTTGGCTGAAAACATAGAGGTGTTTGATAAATTTTAGAAATTTCGAAAAATTTGATTTTGTATTCTCTGTTGTAGTTGATTTATCCATGATTTCAATGACTTGGATTTGCAGTTTGGGTTTACAATGATATATGTATCGATGTCCATGTCTTGAAACTTAAAATATTGTGGTAATTCCTTTGTTTCTGTTTATTGACTGTACTTTATAAATCACGTTCATGTCTAATATTTGGTTTCTAATGTCATTCGAAGTATCAAACTTCTTTTTCATTCAGTTTATTTATTTATTTTGCAGTCTGTGGCTTTTACCGCTGCTCCATTTTTTGTTATCGCGGCAGCCTGGTTTTTGCTCTTCGCGTTTTGTTTATTAATCATCTGTCTCCGCCACTGTTGCTGTCGCAAGGAGCCCTATGGCTATTCTCGAATTGCTTATGCGCTCTCTCTAATATTACTCATACTCTTCACTATTGCTGCAATGTACTTCTTTCTCCATACAGACACTGATGCATATATATATGTATACATGGAAAATTGCAGTATGGGTCCTCAACCTATTGCCTCAATAGCAAGTTGATCGCTAATCTTCAAAAAGGAGCAAGTTTGTCCTCCATGACAGAAACAATCCAATTTATGTTAAATGGCCAAGCAACCTTCGCATGTCTAACTTCCTAAAATTAGGTTTTGCTTCCCAGCATGGCTTCATGACCATATATTTGAAGTGAGGCAGGTTTCCGTGAGGGCCATGTGACAATTTAACGTAAACTAGAACTGTCACTGCGCATTGACTGTGCAAAAATAATGAAACGCGAAATACTAATTTGCTACTAGGCAATAGGTTGGGGGCCAATAGTGCAATTATTCACACGCAAACATACATAAATATATTTACGTGTGATGCACACACTTGCATATTCGTTCTGTCAGACTAATTTGGTGCCTGCCATTTTCAGCATTGGATGTGCTTTTTTGTACACTGGCCAGGGGAAATATCATAGCAGCACAGGAAACACTTTGGAATATGTTGTACATCAGGCAAATACCACATCCGAGAAACTTAGGAATGTATCTGAATATCTATCTGCGGCTAAGAAGGTCGGAGTGGATCAAATGTTTCTCCCTTCTAATGTCCAATCTGATATTGATCGGATTCAGACCAAGATAAACTCTTCTGCTAGTACCCTTGCCACTAAGACAGAAGATAATTCAAATGACATAAAAAATCTGATCGATTCTGTGTAAGTTGATTGCACATGCAGTTCATAATATATCTTTCTTGCATTATGGAATTCCAAATTGATTAGTTTGTTAATCATTTTGTGGCTCTTGCAGGAGATTGGCTCTAATCGTACTGTCTGCCATTATGCTTATCTTGACGTTTCTTGGATTTGGTAAGGCTATTTTTAATCTTTAATCATTTAAATTTGAGAAGAAAATAAGAATCTGTTTACATTCTACTTGTGGCTGACCTTGTCTTTCGAGAATCTCTCAGTGTGTTCACTTTTTGGCATGCAATTTATTGTATACATGTAAGTGATGCAGTTATTTAAATAGAATTGAATTCCTATACATTTTCTTCATTTCTTCCTTCAGTGTTCCTAAAAGATTGCTTTTCTTGTTGCAGCTTGGTGATCTTGGGATGGATTCTTGTCACGGGAACTTTTATATTGTGTGGCATTTTTCTTCTTCTCCACAAGTATGATCTATTTTAGCAATGCACATCTTTTAATCACCTTGTCATTTCTTACCATTTTCCTTTTGCTAGGTTAATTACTCTACAGCTTAAGACTATACATATCATATGAGGAAAATGTTCAGATTATTTAAGTCGTTCTCTTTGTGAAAATGAGCTGAAACCATGTTTTTTCTTTACCAGCTGCTTACTGGTAAAATATAGAACCATGCGGGCTACAAATCAGTCCGAAGTGGGAATTTCCTTTTTTTTTTTTTTTTTGCTAACTTTCCTTTCCGATTGAATTTTTTTTTAAAGTATAAATGAGACAAGAAATTCCAAGTATAAAATTCAAAGGGACTTCGATTTCTGAATACTGTAGATTCAACTTTATTAAAGTGACAAAAATTATATTTTCCTACAATTTCTCTTCCAAATCTTTTCTTCCTTCTTTCTTTCTTTCTTTCTTTCTTTCCACTGTTGTATGTTTGAATTAAGGGTCTTTTTCAAGGTTCCGGGATAAAGCATTTGGGAAAAAGTTGTGATCAATCTGTAGAAGAGGCCGTCAGATGTAAAATACTAAATGTTTCTGGTGGATGATTATGATCCAAATCGTTCTAGTTACCAATTTATTTACTAAATGGTTACCTTTGTTTCCACATAAACCTCCTTTAAGTTGCTGCTTGGTGCATTCTTTTTCCATTGATTTAGAATTTATTTGTATTTCTTGTCTTGAATCTAACTACTCGATTTTCATATCAGTGTGACTGCAGACACTTGTGTAGCAATGGATCAATGGGTCCAGAATCCAACAGCTCGTACAGCTCTAGACGATATACTGCCGTGCGTGGACAATGCCACGGCACAAGAAACTTTGACAAAAAGCAAGGAAGTCACTTCTCAACTTGCTAATATAATGAACTTTGTTGTCAACAATGTCTCCAATATCAATTTCCCCCCGAACGTTCCAACTCTCTACTTCAATCAATCCGGCCCACTTCTACCATCCCTTTGCAATCCATTTAATCCTGATCTGACTGATCGAGCATGTAAGCCTGGTGAAGTGGATTTGGAAAATGCAACACTGGTATTTGACTAATCCTTTTGTAGTTGGCATATAGAAACTCTATCGAAGATCCAGAAATATAGAAATAACCATTTCGTTCTTTTTACTAGTTGAAATATGCATATCAATGGAGTTTTCAGTATTGAATTTCGAATATATTGTGAAAGATCCAAACTGTGTCTGCGAGCTTAAGCTTACATTATTTATCATATGCATTTACCCATTCTTAGTGGAGGTGAAGGATAAGATATCTGCATGATGTCTATGGTGAATAAGGGAACAGACAAACAAATTTGAAGCTCGGGACTTTCGTTAAAAGAATACACGTTTGATATAACTTTCACGTTTAGACGAACCACTATAATTCTTTGTCGAAGTTAGAGATTGGTTTATTCCGGCTAACTCATTTTACGCCATGCAGGTGTGGAAGAACCATGTCTGTAACGTCTCACCGAATGGCATTTGTGTCACTACTGGTCGTCTGACTCCAAAGTTCTACAGTCAGATGGCCGCTGGTGTAAATGTAAGCTATGGCTTGTATAAATATGGTCCTTTCCTCGTTGATCTACAGGATTGCACTTTTGTGAGACAAACATTCACAGACATAGACGGGACATATTGTCCAGGCCTGAGACGATACAGCAGTTGGATTTATATTGGGCTAGTGATGGTTGCTACTGCAGTTATGCTCTCGCTACTTTTCTGGGTAATATACGGAAGAGAGAGAAAACACCGCGTTTATACGAAAGAGCATACACCCAGATTCACTGAAGGTTATGAAGGTGATAAACCATAGACATACTTGGATGAAAATAGTATGGATTTCTTCATTTTCAAATAATATTTCCAGTTTCATATTTCATGTGTTATAAATGTTATGGTAGTTTGTAAAGCTGTTGCAAATAGTTTTTTTCTCGACTCTGAGTTAAGCTTTTGAATCTAGACGGAGCTCTAGATAGTCTATTTTTTTCCTAGTCAGCTTGCATTGTAGATTTTTTTTTTCTTTTTTTTTTTTAAAAAACACATAGATGATTGAAAAATATTACTCATTCACTACAATAAATTCGTGTGTACAAGTTTGGCTATATTCTTGCCCGTAAATAAAAGGTCACAGACATAAGAGACTGATTCGGCTGGGAACTCGATGACTCGGACTCAGGTCTGGTCTAATTAGCATATTTGGAGCGAATAGCAATTGACCGGCTAATGAACTGGACGAACGGGTTGGTTTTTATGGAGAGCCGAGTGTTGACTAACCTGGTTGGTGGTCTGAGATGCTGAAAAATATTTACTTTGTGGGAGTGTTGTACCTTGATACATTGATCTAATAGATATTATAAAAGATAAATAACAATTAAATATTGATGATATGACATATTAATTCATTGGTGGATAAAATTACGATGACTTTCAAGATTTGAATTAAACTTGGTATTCACCAATGAATTTGATGTCATGTCGTGTCATCGGTACTTAGTATAAGACGAATACGTATATTCAATGATCATTTCTCTGGCCTAAAATCAATGTCGATTATCATCTAACTAGTGACTCGGAAGTTTAGTCGGTCACCGTGCCGAACGAACTTGATGACTAGAATCACATGTATAAAAAATGAGTTCTCTTATTAATTATTAAACAATGAGACTCACTAATATTCTCCATAATGATGATAATGACTTGATTGTTGAAGAGAGAGAGAGAGAGAGAGAGAGAGAGAGAGAGAGAGAGAGATCCCGTCCCATTTTCATATAACCGGGGGTAGACAAATCTACTTTTGATCATTTTTCAATTTTTCAAGTATCGTTGTTTTCTAGTGCATTGTTAAAGAAGTGGAAAAATGATATGAAGAAACACGATTTTTATTTCACTTTTGAAGAATGTATGGTTTAAAAATTATGGAAAAAAGTGGCACGATCTTGCTTATCAGTCTTTTTATCTTTCGGAAATAAATAAGTTTTTAATATTAAAATGTAGCAGGCGAGAATTATTTTACCATCGCAGCCGAAAACAATCTTTATAAATGTGTTTCTAGTTGGCATCAAAAAAATAATAATAAAAAAAAAAATTTATCAATTATAATGGGTACACTAAGCACTGTGTTGTTGACTACAAATTATTACACGTTATAAGTCGGCTTAATTGCTAGTTAATTTTAAAAAGTCGTGCATGTGACACCTACAATTATTGTGGTATTAGAATACCCAAAATCAACAATAATGATAGGATTAATACCCAAGACTTGTAATGTATATTACTAAATAATATTAAATGAAAACATGAATAATTTTTTTCTTATTTTTCTTCTTCTGTTATTGTATTTAACAGGGTTCACTTCAAAGTATTAAATATACAGAGTATATGTTTTGTTCGTGTATTAAACATGAATGTACAATACAATTAGAAATGTTTATTAATTTATCACTGTCTCTGGCAACGCGTCACAAATGTATTGTATTATATTAATTTAAGCAAGTGTAAATAACGTACCTAATAATTCTGTAGGTTATTGGGTGTAGATTTTACTATGCGTACTTCAAGTTGAGATATGATGAATATCGTGTTATGGTTGACCCAATCAACAATTAATATTAATGCTAAATTGACATATAATTTTTAGCACCTTTTATGGATCGTGTTGTTAATAAGAACATTGTAATAACTCGTAATAATTGAAAGCCCTTTGTGTATTCTTCTAGCACTAGCATTTCACAACATTAGTGATGTGCATTTTTGAAAAGTAATAGGCATTATGACATTGATCTTGTCTTGTTCAATAATCCTACACCGAGTTATTGACAGTGAATTTTTGAACTTTACATATAAAATATGATACGATGAAATAAAAACAAGTTTAGAAATTTGAGAATTTTTTTATTAGATGGGTTTAAGAGAAAAAAAAAACCTATTTTGAGTGAATTCAATGATTTATGAGGGTTTCGACCTTCCTTCTTTAAGGACCCATCGAAAGAGCAGTTATAAATATTTGAATTGATTGTTTATTCAATTAACAAAATAAATCCAAAATTCAAAATGAGAAGAGATAATAGATATTATGGTATTGTTAAAGAGAAGATCTATTGAAACATCTATTGTGTGACAATCATTTCAATAATCAAAGTGTTAATAACTTTGTAGATACAATTTTAAGTGCTTGTTTGATAGAAAATTGCTGAAATTTTATTAAATTTTCAATTGGTCAAAGTTAAATTTTAACAATAAATTTTATAAACTTTTCAATCACATATTTCATTAACTTTTATCAAAATTTGTTAAAACTACCCCGAAAAGTCAAACAACAATTTCATTTTGAGATGAAAAACTTTTACATATTCACTTTTTCAATATGCTCATGTCTTGCTTAGCTAAAAATTGATAAAAATCTAAATCCAAGTCAATAATTAATTTTAATCACATATTTCATAAAATTCACAATCTTTATCAACTTTTCATCCTCGCGTTTCATTAACTTTTATCAAAATTTATTAAAAATTTAATTTTTAACTATTTTGATGGTGAAGAAAATGAATTTATTCGCCGTGGTAAAAATGTTCACTCGTTAACTCCTTATCCAATGCGATTTTTTTTTTTTCGATGAATAATTATTCATGACAGATGATACTCCCCTTCATCTTTCTCCATGAATCCCCAAAGGATATTCAATGAAATACTCAGTAAATATGAAACTCTAACATTAAATTAAACTGCCAAATCCAGATTTAATAAGCCTAGAAATTTCTTGAAAGCGGCAGCCTACCGGAACTTAGCTAGAGCCCACTAGAAGCAACTGTTAACGCGTAAGAAATTAACACCAAGGATTGCAACCACCCAACCAACAACAATGCAATCTTTTCTTAATCATATCAGCTGTCATGAAAACCCAAAAAGGAATAAATAGTTTATTCTTTCTTCAATTTTTGTTATATGTTTTAATTTTAGCATTCGATTTTCGACAATTAAAATGTTAAAACGGTTAAATAATTCATTGACCTCAAAATTTGATGAGATCAAGTTGTCAATACATCATAGTCATTTCCTTGCTTAACTATTTTCTTGTTACAAGAAAGGACTCTATTAGGTTGCAAAGGCAACATTTCCAAAAGGTGGATTGACTGCCATTTGCACCCTCCTGAACAAGAATTTGGCTGGGGTTTGATTTCATACATTTTCTTAAGAACGATGAGCTATTTACAAATATCTCAATGTATTTCAATGACACATGCACACTGTAGTTTGAGGATATACCCAAAAAATCTTGTACGCACGTGTTGCGTGTCAATTGGTTATGATTGCATCGTTCCAGCATTGATGCTACGATTTTTTCAACTACAACGATTGCAATAACTTCAATAAGCAAGCTCGGTGTTGGGAAAATTAGTATGTTGATAACATGGTAAGATAAAAAAAATATCAAAATGTATACTTGATATATTTGAAATGTTGTAGTAACATGTATGTTGAATGAGGACCTAATTTATATAGAAACCTTGTCAAAATGACACGAGAGAAGGCAGTCACAATCATGTGGGACGTGTGTCCTAGGATTTTAGAATTTCACGATGGGAATCATGGTTTGGTTAAGAAAAATTGTTTTAGTGGCTCATCGAACCTTCCTAAAAGCGAGAGTGGTCGCTAGTGGTCGACGTTTTCTCACGAAGTAGTAGATAATAGACTATGACCCGTCGGTCAATGAATGATTGTTTTTCCTCCACAAGGCATTGAATATTTGGCAATGCGACCTTCCCCTTGATTACTGATTAAACCAGTTGTTCCTCTTTCAGGTCCTACAAGTAATCAAAAAATGATTCTAGCAATTGTATGTAAGTAGAGAATGTGCTCGTGATCACATTCACTTAATACTGGAACATCAAACTACTTCTATTTACATGACAATGGTCCCTTAATCATGTGATTGAGAAAATGTTCATTTATAATTGAAAACAATGTCACACAGTCAGCACATCGCCTTTCATACAACTTGAAATAGAATAAAAACAACCCAAGAATACATAAAATGAAATAAGAGATCATAAACATTAATGATTGATTATGTTTGGGCTCAGAACAACATTGTACCCTTCTGTACAAAACAAAATATCCACAAAGCCTAACCTTCAAAACAAATGAACAAACGCAGCTACTTCAATGTTTTCAATGTTGTCATGAACTTGCCTTGAAGTTGGGGGTGTATTGTCTAGCATACTGCTTGTGTCCACTGTTTGAGTCTCCTCCTAATGCTATACCCTCGACAATAATGTTAATAGTTCCTTATGTGGTTTTGTCATTCCCCTTCATTCGGGGATCTCTCCCCTTATCACAATCGTTCCTTGGATGTTTTTCATGATTGAATATGAGTTTAGGAATTCCTTTTTGATTAGCGCCTCAATCTCCCACTATAGGGCTTTGTAGTTCTCTGTAGTATGCTCATAATCCCTATAATAATCACAATACTTGCTTTTATCTCGAGTAATAGGAGGGGACTACATCCTTGAAGGCCATTTAAGCTCATTTATATCCTTGATCTCCATCAGAATGTTAGACCTAAAAGTGTTCAACCGAATGTATAACGTCGACTGTGTCTCCTATCTCTATTTATTCCTGGGAACTTTCGGACAAGGATTATAATCACGTTGTACTTTGTGTTCGGGTTTTTCCAAAGTCGGATGAGGAGTTCTTCTCGGATTCAATGTCTCATCCATATTAATATAATTCTCGGCTTGGGTGAGGAGCTCAGTCACCGACTTTAGCGTGGTTTTTGACAGAGACATTTTGAAGGCCTCACATCTTATGGCATAAATGAGGACGGAGATTGCTCCTGTGATATAAAGGTCAGGTATCTGAAGTCTTTCCTTATTATACCTCGTCATGAAGTTACACAGGGATTCGTTTGGCCATTGACGGAGTTGCATGGGGAAGCATCTATTTTCTTGTTGCGTTTGTTACTTGCAAAGAAGACAGAAAATTTGTTGGTCAAATCATAGAATGAAGCAATAGAATTGGGCTCTAGGGTAAATAACCAATCCCTGGCAGCGTTAGTCAAGTTTAAGGAAAAGCTTTGCACATCACCAGATCTTGTGTCGGTCTTGTGATTTTGGGGGCCTGAGGCAAATTTCATAAATTAATCCCCTCAAAATTGTAGCATGCATGCAAAATTTATAAGTATATTATGGACAACTTGTTAACTTAAAATTTAACAATAAAACAACAAATATAATATATTATATAAAAGATTTATATTAAAATCAAATAACAAAGTCGACGGTGTTCAAAATCCCTAAATTAGAAAACACAATTAATTATTGGAATCTCAATATTAATTTTGCTTCTTTCAAGCACACTACAATTACAGCAAATGGAATCATATAGAAATTTCAAATAACAAGGGTTCAGTCAATTTGAAATGCATCTATAAACATTTAATCATATAAATGGTTAGGTCTACTTGGGGCGTGTGGTCTGTAGTTCCAAGTCCTGGGCTCGCCTTCAAGGCAGCTTGGCCCACTTCAATATTACTACATCTGTGCAAGAACCATATTTTGCATTTTCCCCAGGTTTGTTTTTTAAGTATTCAAAACACATTGAAGGGTATCAATTGAAGCTTGAAATCAAGATGCATAACTTGTCTAAATACAGAAGGCTATCATCTAATAATCAATTTGAAAACTTATAATTCCCTATAATATAAAACTTAATCACTTGAAAATAAGAAAAAAATGTCAATTATCAGTTGTTTAAGGTGTCACACATATTAGCACATACAACAAAATGAAACCTCAAATTTCAAGGAACCTTCAGCAAGCCAAGCTTATCACCATTAATAAAGACAAATTTCAATAAAATAGCCCTGTTTAGCTCATTTCATCTGAGAAATGTTTGATGCACGGAGAGAGAGAGTAATACTAACCTAGAAACACACTATCTGTAAATCAATTTGATATTTTGTATACGTACTTCAATGAAGAAAAGACAACATTAAAATATATACATAGAAATCAGATTACATATCGACAGAGGGCAAGTAGTCATTTATTAGATTGCTGGTTAGACATTGGGATTGTTCTGATAACATTTGCCTTCTTGATACTGATACATTGACCCTCCTGTTTGCACATCATAAAATTGAAAAAAGAATGCAATTTGACAATTAAGGAAGAAAATTAAAAACGGAGATATAGTGGAAAATTAGGGATGACAAAATAACCCGCCCCGTCCAACCCCGAACGGGTTGGCGGGGTGGGGTGTCGCGGGACGAGGGTGCCCCTCCCCGTGGAAAATAATAATTAAAAAAAATTAATTAATCAACTATAAAAAAAAATTAACTGAAAATTAAAAAAAAAATACAAACGGGGCGGGAAATGGGGCAAACCCCCCGCCCCGCCCCGCCCCGTCCCTTCTAATGCGTGCGTGACGGGGTGGGGCGGGGTGGGGTGGGGGTGTGGCGTGGCGGGGCCGCCTCGCTGCCAACTCTATGGAAAATAGTGAAATGTATAAAATGAAAATGATTTCTTGGACAATAAGTGAAACCCAGATCATGAATGCATTAAAAGAACAAACTACATATCATTTTTTTTCTTATTTGAAATTAAGTGGAAAGACAATGGCATTGTAAGAGAAAGCAAGCTAGAGATAATCAAAATAAGCAAATTTCAAAAATCAAATTTGAAAAATAAGCAAAACCCAAATGCGAAATTTTGCTTTATTACAAACTCAAATCACCTTTGCAATTCGTCCATAAAGTCATACAATTACAAATACCTTTGTTAGGGGGTGGTGCCAGGCAGATGATACAGAGAGAAGGGCAGCAGGTAGTGATGTGGCACGATGGCGACGATCGGCGAATGGCTGAGAAAGAAGTAAGAAGACGACGTCAAGGCAGATGGGCGGGTTTCATTTTGGGTTCTCAGTATAGCCACACAAACAGGATAGCAATGCCTTTCAACATGAGTTCTTCATTTTCAAATTGAAAAATTAATTAATTAAAATCTGAGGCCCCTTTAATTGTTGGGCTTGAGGCACGAGTCTCACTTGCATCTGCCCAAAACGGGACTGGAGATCGAGCACGAGCATCTGCCATAAAACCGCCTTGAGGTGCTGGTACTAGATGCAGATTTCTTTGACTCAGCAAATAAGTTATCGTGGCACCTAGCTGGCGGAGCTCCTCCAAAGCTTCGGTAGTAACAACTGCTTGTTGGGGCATTAGTATTTCTGACGATTCTTCTTGAGGAGCTGGAAGATCTTCAACGGGAGGATGATTTGGAACGGATAAGCTTGCTGGAGGGAGACCTTAACGTGTATAAACCATGACTTTTGGTAGCGCTTCCTACAGACGACCAATGATGCTACCAAAACTCGTATATGTTGATTTCCGAGTTTGAGGATTAAGAATGAGCACGAACAAAATTTTTCTATACCTAAAATAAGGGAGTCGAAGTGTTTCCTCGTCACTCCTTTGATACTTAAGTTAGAGAGATAATTTATGCTTAAGGTTATGAACTGAAAATTATTTTAAAAAGTACCTAGATAATGAATTGGAGTGCTATATTTATAGAGATATGTAGTACATTCCTGGTAGGATTAAGTTACTCAAGTTCCTAAGAGTCCTACCATGCTTAGAACTTGCAACTTGACTGGTATTGTTCCATTGATGTGTTTGAATAAAGATAGAATTCATGTGATAGATTTCATCTGTGTGGAATAAGAATAACATGACTCAACATCATTGAAACTGGATAAGTTCTATCTTATTGGAAAGTGCTAATGGATCAGGGTTTGTTAGGTACGAGGTTAAGACATAACCTCGAGGAGATCCCAAGCTAATGGAAAATGTTATTTCCCGAGGAGATAGCCTAATAAGGTCTATGTAGTGGGGGGTGTTCCTTCATGTGCGCGAGGAGAAACGTAATCGAGGTACCTTGCCCGAGGAGATTAGACGAAAATCGGTGGAATGGACAACATTACTCCTCGGGCGTATGTGTTCGGGTCTTGTATATTTGTGGGAACATCAAGTTGCAAAGGCAACCTTTCCAAAAGGTGGATTGATCGCCATTTGCACTCTCCTAAACAAGAATTTGGCTGGTGTTTGATTTCATAGATTTTCTTAAGAACAGTGAGCTATTTACAAATATCTCAATGCTTAGTGTATTTCAATGACACATGTCACAATGTAATTTGAGGATATTCTCAAAAAATCTTATATGCACATGTTGCGTGTCGATTGGTTATGAAGTTCAACAGATCTTTTGTTTCATTGTTGTTGCATCGTTTCAGAGGTGATGCTACGATTTTTTTAACTACAACGATTGCATTAACTTCAACAAGCAAGCTCAACATTGGGAAAATTAATATGTTCTTGATTACATGGTAAGATAAAAAAATATCAAAATGTATGCTTGACATATTTGAAAAGTTGTAGTGACGAATGTTGAATGAGGACCTACTTTATATAGAAACCTCGTCAAAATGACATGAGAAAAGGCAGTCACAATCATGTGGGAGGGGTGTCCTAGGATTTTAGAATTTTTATGATGGGAATCATGGTTTGGTTAAGGAAAATCGTTTTAGCAGCTCATCAAACCTTCCTAAAAGCGAGAGTGGTTGCAATTGGTCGATGTTTTCTCACAAAGTAGTAGATAATAGACTATGACCCGCCGGTCAATGAATGATTGTTTTTCCTCCATAAGGCATTGATTATTTGGCAATGCAACCTTCCCTTTGATTACAGATTAAAGATTAAACCAATTGTCCTTCCTTCAGGTCCTGTAAGTAATTTAAAAATGATTCTAGCAATTGTATGTAAGTAGTGATCGTGCTCGTGATCATATTCGCTTAATACGGTAACATCAAACTACTTTTATTTTCATGAAAATGGTCCCTTCATCACGTGATTGGCAAAATGTTCATTTATAATAGAAAACGATGTCACACAGTCAACAGTTCACCTTCAACTTTTAAGGACGAGGATTAATATAAAGAATAGCAAATTTTCGAGTCTTTTTAGGTTTGGTCAACACTACTTAGTTATGAGGCTAGCTTTCTCCCTCGCGCTCAAATTATGAGTTTGTAGTGATGCAAACAAACTAAAGGATGCAAACGGAGGTAACAAACATCGCTATCTAACGAGGCCACGTTGGCGAAGTATATATTGTTTAGTATTGCTTTGGCTTCGCAATTTTTTAGAATAGATATTGTGAAAATTGAATGTATGATTAAAAAATATGAAAAAGTTTTGAATCTACGTAAAATTATTTTATTTGAAGAATTTATAATTAAAAATAAATTTGAAGAAAGATAAATTTTTAAAACAAACATGACTATAAGATTTATCATAATTCAAATTATATTTAAAGATTATTTATTTTGAAGGCCCTTTTTTTTCTGGTCAAGAGTCATAAATCAAATGAAAGAAAGGTTGCTTAGGGTATCATTTTGTTCCAGTGAAGGAGGTTCCAAATCAGTCTATACTTTTTGGTCAAGAAAAGGAGATTTGGGTGGCAGTGTTACCTTCACTCCTCCTACCCTAGGGTTCTAGATAAGAGTCCATTTGCAGGGCGAAACGACGTCGATAATCCAAAGATTCCATCCCTCCTAAAAAAGCTTCTGCAACCAAGTCTTTCCTTCAATTGTGGGCCTCTCTCCTGCCCCCACATTTACGCGTGTCCAGCAGGCCACCATAATCGTATCAATCCTCTTTATTTATTTATCTGCCTTCTCTTTTCACATTTCTTTATTTTTAGGCGCCATTTAGCAGATTCGTTTTCTGTTTCTTTTCTTCTTTTCAACTTAAAATATATATTAAAGCTTGAACGGGTTTGAACTTGGTACCTTATATATACCTAGCCCTGTTTGAACCAATAATAAAATTTTCATTTTTATTCTCCTATTCTTCATCTTCAATTACATTTTATTAAAATGATATTTTTCCTCGTGACTTTTCTTTCTTTTTTTAACCACACATTTTCCATCAATCTACCATTTCAAAAAATATATTCTTCTGGCTCAAACGAACTCCTAGTAAATTTTGTTTCCTTTAAATAGTATACAATTTCCAGTCAAAAGAGGCGTTTTTAAGGAGATCAATCGTATACCTAGGATCCAATTTTTAACTCTTTTTTTTCAACTCCATTCCTTTTCCAGCTCCCAAAGTCCAGGTAAGAAGATATTTTAAGTTAAAAATTAGATGGTCCAAGTCCAAATCCAAATCCAAAATCAAAGGTCCCAAGTCCCAAACTTCAAAAAAAGTTGAAGTCTTCCATCCCCAGCAATGACGACATACCTGCAAGCAGCAATATTAAAAACAAACGTAAAACAGTTAAGAAAAAAATTAATAAATAATGTATAAACGAAAATAAAGATAAATAGGAAATAACAAAATACCTTAACCGGAGACCAATACACGACGAACGGAAACGTGACGGCGAACAGGAGAACGAATTACATGTTTATCACAACGGCGAACTGGACAGAACGCAAAACGCTGCAAACACGCACGGGGAACGATTTTAAATTGATTTCAACAAACTAAACAAACCATCACCACATTCGAAGTCTCAAAGAACACACGAAATCTGAATAAATATTGTTATCAATTTGAATTGGAGTTTGCAGGGTTTGATTAAATGAAATTAATTAACATCCTGTCCCTTTTAAGTAAAGATTCTTGTGCAGTTTGTATGTGGTGAAATGTCCAAAAGTGTCGTTCACTTCGCAAATCATATGTACACAACTGAGTCAATTTCAGATTCTCCTGTTTCCAAAATTGCTTAGGTGTTTCGATTGCCCGGAGTACAAAAACCCGCCGGATATTTTGCTTTAAAACCACCGAGATCTGGCGCGTTCGCTGGAAATCACTGAAAAGTTCTTTTTCTAAAGTGTATCAATAGAACCAACCTGTAACCAAAAGAACTTGACTTCTCACAGATCCTCGGCTTTGGACATGATAGACAAACGGCTAGGACGTGGCTGGAAATCGACTCGGCGGCGCTGCTGATGAGACGAAGGCCGAATCAAAGCCGCCAAAGCTCGCTTAACCAAATCGCCTTCGACCGTTCCGATCCGCACGAGAGAATTCGTCATCGCCGATCTCCGAGCGTTCAATCGGTTGGGTGAGTATGATATGGAATGATTATTCCCCCTACTGCTACCAAAATTATTCTTATGCAAAGCGCACCTGAACGATCCGGGATGGGTAGTAGGCGAGCACAAGCAAGTCCTCTTCTGCAACGAAATACTGTTACCATTATGCTTTCGCACCACCTGATTCTGTGGCGATACGGCCATAGACCGTCCCGGCGAGTCAGATCTGTTGATGGAAAACCTTACCGACGGCGTCCGAGATGACGAAGACAGAGAGTGAAGGTTCACGCGCGTCGGAGATGATGACCTGTGATTCCGAAAGAAGCCACTCGATGAATTCGAAGTATACGTAAACGACGACGAGGATGATGAGGCAAACGACGATACATCTGACATCACCTTCGCCGAGTTGCAGAACCGACCGGACGGAGAGATCGATCGCCGGAACGCAGACGCTATTGGTAACACCGGTCCGCTTGATTTTTTAGATGTAGACATTTCTCGAGTGTGAGGAAGATTATTTCTGGAATCTGGAGAGAGAGAGAAAGAGAGAGTTTATATTATTATTATTATATATTTCTAAAGAGACCCTGAGGCTCTTCAGTTTGGCAAACCTAGCTGGTGTGGAAGGGCGGATTTATAGGTGGAGCGGCGCTGGTTCACGTTGAGAATAATAGGAAGTTCAAGGGTAATATCGAAATTTAATTGGCTAAGTAGTTTTTAGGTTGGGGTCCACATGAACTAGAAATTTTGGAATGGGGACCTTGATCGTACGGCTTAGACGTATTTGGAATAACAGCCTCGTTCGGGGGATAGGAAGATTTTGCCACGTAGCGAAGAGATAGTGATTGTGGGGCCATTGTGCTGATTGCGAATTTGGAACCAGTTGTATTGCCTTTTGGATGTAATGCATGGCCAAACATCCATCATTTTTCAATAAATTAATTATCATCCGATAAACAGTTGAAACATTATCCGATAAACAGTTGAAACATGTTTGGCTAAACTTACGGAAGTGTTGCAAATTACAATTATGCTATGTGTGCATTAGGGTGTCATTCGATGTGTCAATCCTTAATATACACATAACATGATCGTGCAAATTATGTTCACTATTAATGTTATAGCCATTAGCCACAGTCTATGTAGTGAAGTAGAGATTTATTGTTCAACTTTTGTTGTCAAATTTGTTTTCTACTCAATTAATTATTGACTCATCATTCGTGAGAGAGAGTAGTAAACAAGATTAAATAGTTGTTATAATGGGAAACTAAAATTGATTACATGTAATTTAAATGATGTGTCAATAATTAATGGATGGACAGTAAATTGAATATCAAAAGTTTGGACAACAAATCTCAACTCTTAGGTGGTAGTGAACTTTTTTATTCAAATATAAGTCCAATATTATTTAGATGGTTGTGAGCACGACAATAATCAATAAATCAAAATGTTCGTCTTTATTTAAACTAATGATGACCAACGTTGGGAATGAATTTTGTATTATTTAAAGCAATACCAATTGTTACACCTCTCACGGAGAGGCTCTAGATTGGTGCTGCTATGCAAATAAATAGGGTCCAAATTCCATGTGTCTATTATCGAACGTCGAGGTGGTATGGTCCTTCATTTTGAGAAAATAAAGTTTTGAATAGGGACTTTTTGGAGAATATATTGTTAAAAAATAAAAAAAATTGAGTTTATGTGCAAAATATTTTATTGTGTAAATGTGTGGTAAAAAAATAAGTAT
The DNA here is from genome assembly GCA_903798385.1 of Fraxinus cuspidata. Taxonomy (NCBI): domain Eukaryota; kingdom Viridiplantae; phylum Streptophyta; class Magnoliopsida; order Lamiales; family Oleaceae; genus Fraxinus; species Fraxinus cuspidata. Next base: position 50,464 of record CAIGRP010078733.1, read on the forward strand.
AAAAATTAAAGATTTTTGAAATAATAGTTGTGAAACATGAAGTAATGCTATTCATCCACATTGATGTTGAGCAACAGCCTCGATATTCATTACATAGCATTAAATGATAGATTCATTCAAATGCAAAGTCCCAAAACTTATTTCATTGAACCTATAAAATGTCGTCACATAAACTGATGCTCAACCCCAGTGAGATGAATAACATTACTCTCAAACATATGTTCAATCACACATTCACATGATAAAATATTTTGCACGTAAATTAAAAAAATTGCTTTGTAATTACACATTATCCAAAAAGACACTATTCTGAAACTCTTTTCTTCCAAAAAAAATCCTCATTTTAATGGATGTCGAACTGGGGCTTAGTCGAATTAATTTTATGATTATTATATCATTTATGAATTACATAATCTTATTGTGCTTTTTAAGTCCTGTTTAGTCCCCACTCTCCTTTTCTTTTTTTTTTGGAAATTGTGGTTTGGAATAATAATTTTTTAATAATTTCATGATTAAAAAATAGATTTTTTTTCCCTAAATTTAGGGTGATGCTCCTTTGCCCAGGATTTTGGACAGACCCCTCTCCAACAGGGGGGCGCCAAATGGTATGACCCGGGATTTTATCCAGGGCTAAGAAGTGTTTTCCCTAAATTTATGTGCACAATTATAACATGGAAGAATTTGGGATTAGAAATGCATTTTGAAAAAATATAAGTTCTAGAAAAATGGGCTCAAATGGCGGTAAATCTTTCCTGCAGCACTTCTCCAGAAGTTTGTGGATTACTCATTTAGCGTATCCATTTGTTACTTATTCAAAAATGAGATAATAACATCGGTGATTATTTTTTTAAAACAAATTCTTTACGTCGTTTGACTTTTGTATATGATAATTGACAACAATCGTGTTATCTATACAATCTTTTTTAAAACATTGATCGATATTTATAATTGACAACATCACATTTATCTATTTTAAATATTTTTTTTAAAAAAATTAATGGTCCATATTTTGACAACATCAATATTGTCAACCACAATTATCAACAACAATTGTACAAATATATTAATTTAATTGAAAAATCACAAGTGCATGGAGGGACGGATACTACCTATCTATCTAGAGAAATATCGATACTTCAATCCAATTTTTTATGTCTGAAATTGAACGATTGTCTAAATCTATTAGCTCAAATTTTAAATTGTCATGAAAAAAGCTCAAAAGACATATAAACGATGAGTTTATTGTTCATCAAATTTATATGATGTTCACGGTTAATTCATTAAATTTCAAAGTGTTCATTGAACTTTGACCGTTTGCACTTCATCGATCATTTTAAAAAATATGTTACCTTATTCACTGATGTGATTAACAAAAATCTCACATGACAAGTTCGATCGCTAAAAAAAATTACAACTCAATCAAACCATTATTTCAATACTCATCCAACTTATGCTGGTCACAGTTAACTTATCAAACTTTAAAATGATTCTCAATGGTCACTCATTTTTGAGATGTTGCATTCCATTCATCATTCATCATCCGTCATATTTCGTTTCCTTTGTTGCTAATATATCGTGTGAAATTCCATGTGGCAAGTTACAATTGTTAAAAGAATTACAACTCAACCAAATCATCAACTCACCAAAATTGCCATACATGAAATGCGACTTCCACGATCCTAAACTTCTTTAAAATCCAATAAAGCGTCCCCAATTTCAACTCTAAAAAATCATAGCCCCCAATTCACTCATCTCACCCATGTACGGCTTAATTTTGTAATAAGACAGAGCCGATTGTTAAGAAGAATGCGAGACGCTACCACTTATAATGTCATATCCCCCTAATTGTACAATCTGCTCGATATTTCTCTAATCCCAATCTATCACTTTTGCCGGCGTGTATCCAACTATTTGAGGAAGAAAGTATCATCGAACATTGGCTAAATTGATGAACGAAGAACAATAAACACGAATACGCCCTGAAAAATGGAAGATTGGGAAAAGAGAGACATCGAGAATATGGTACAATTGGGGATATGACTTGTTGTAGCTTTTCGCATAATTTTCAACACTCGGCTTTATTTTATTATACAATTTAGCTGTACGTGAGTGATATGAGTGAATTGGAGGCTAAGGTTTTTTAGGGCTAAAATTGGAGACACTTTATTAGGTTTCAAATAAGCTTATGGCGTCATGGAAATTGTGTTTAATATATGGTGATTTTGATGAGCTGATGGTTTAGCTATGTTGTAATTTTTTTAACGATTGTAATTTGTCACGTAGATTTCCGTGTGATACATTAGTAACGAAGGGAACGAAATATGTCGAACGATGGATGGAGTGCAACATTTTAAAGATGAGTGACAATTGGGAAGCATTTTGGAGTTTTATAAGTAAACTATGGCTAGTGTAAGTTGGATGAGTATTGAAACAATGATTTGATTGAGTTGTAATATTTTTAATGGTTGTAACTTGCAACATGAGATTTTCGTTTACTACGTCAGCGAATAAGTTAACGAATTTCTGAGAGTGATGGATGAAGTGCCAATGGAAAAAGTTCAGTGAGCGAGTACTGTGAAACACTTTAGAACTTAGTGAGTGACAATTATTGAAACAATTAACTCTATAAACGAGACAATAAATACGAATGGAGATGGGAGCATGGCATCTGGCACCTCTTCCTGTTCACCTTTGACATCCCTACATAGTAAACACAAATAATTTAGTCCTTGTTCGGTGACCTTTTTTTATTTTTTGGAAAAAAACATTGTTTTGAATAGTGAATTTTTAAAGAATATGTAGTTAAAAATAGAGAAAAATTTTAAGTTTAGGTGTAGAATATTTTATTTTGTGAATGTATGGTTAAAAATGAGTATATGGAAAAAAAGAGTTTTGAAAGAATGAGAGGCAAATGTGAGCTTACCAATGTTGAAATACTTCGTAACATGACTTCTGTTGTCAAAATACGGCATTTCAGTTTACTCGTTTGTGCAGGAGAAATGCCCTTAATATTGACTAATTCACAATTTGGTCTTATTTTCGCCCCTTGGGTGGCCTTAAAATTTAGAAAACTTAGAATAGTATCTCTTAGAGTATATGTGGTTAAAAACTAAAAAGTAGGAAAACAAATTTATATTTATGTATAAAATATTTTAATGTGTGAATATGTAATTAAAAATGAGTATGAAAAATAAATTAAAGTAAAATAAAGGGTATAACGGGGCGTGATACAATAAAATCACTATAATATAGTAACGTTAGGATGGACAAAAAATATCTGATTTATTAATTTATCCCTAATGAATAGTTTATTAATTTATCAATATATTACGTGAAGTTGTTTCTACTTAATGCTATAAAAGGTAATGGATGACGATGATCTCTTGATTTGTAATAGTAATATTGCTACAGTAATAGAATAATCTATTAACGAAGATAATCATGATTTAGATGATAGCATCGTAATTTTAAACAATTATTTTCTACAAAATGGAAAAAATATCAAATGCAATACAAAAAAAAAATCAGAGATAATGTTGACTTTGATTTATACAAAAAAAAAAAAAAAAAA